>CM061535.1:57767567-57941107 GCA_030545055.2 Neoaliturus tenellus | reverse complement strand
ATGTCCTCAGGCTTAGGTCCTTGCCATGACTACTAACTTAGAAAAAACTGGTTAGTTTTCTATGCTACTACCGTAGTATAGCACATTCCCATAGGAAAATTCACTAAAACTAAAGTCATGAGAAAATTAGCATTAAACGTTTAACATAAAAAACGATGCTATCTACTTTCTCTTTTCTTAAATTATATACACCCCGTAGCGGTTTGTGTGACGGATAAGATATAGATCAGGGCCGGCGAGAGCGATCGCGGGCCCCAGGGCTGGACCTAGGCCTAATCCGGGCCCCTAGGTATGGTATGCATGAAGGCGTTTTTGTTTGTGTGGGGGTACCGTGGGGTCTAGGGGATACTCCCCAGACTGGGACCCCCAGTCCCTGAGAACAATGTTGAATTACAGATAAAATAACTCATTTTGGTGTAATCTAGACCTGTTTTCACTTATTCATTCATAAATTATCTTTTCAGGCTGTTTCATATTTAAGTAAACCACAAATTTAGGCACTCATTGAAGAAATACAAAATGGTTTTAAATTGAAACCTTTAAAAAAAAATTTATACAATAGAAAATTTAAATTAAAGCATCATAGATATGTAAATGTTGAATTAATTGAATAGACAATGGTATTTAAAAGAAGAAAAATACAACATGTTTTGATTGAAGAAATTGATTTTATTAATCCATATACATAATTATTACGTATAATTCACGTAGATAAATTATATCTTATTAAATTAAATAAGATGATAAATTATATATAATTATAGATAAATTATATCCGGCGGCCGGGCCGGACCTGCGGGCCACCACAGTACTAAAACCCCTCACCTTCAAATTTACCGTTTCTTTTCTTCTATTCTACAATAGAAGAGAAAAACTCAAGTTTTTGCCCTACTGATTAATGCATTACACCCAACTTTATTTTTAGATAAGAAGTCTGTTTAAAGGAAATATTGCCCGGTTAAAAAGACCACTGATTTGTATTTTAAACCAGACCTAGGGCCCCGGGGCTATAGCTCCCTACCCCCCCCCCCCCCCTGTCACCGGCCCTGAAGATAATAATTTGTAAGCATTTCCCAATATGTTCACGTGGCAGCCTGACGGGCGTTGAGGTGACTTCATTAATTACAATTTCAGGGGGAAGGGTGAATTTTCCAGGTTTTTCCGCCGCCGTCCCACTTAGAGACGTAGTTGCATCGGTAGCTGTAGGATGCCGCCACCGACGAGGCATGCAGTTCTGATGTATTTTATGTAATTTATTAGCCTATAGATTACCATTATCATCCAACATATACCGATGAATTTTCCTTTAAGACTTTCTTCAGGGCGGCCCCTGTATAGAGAGTCTTGAAAAAGCCCATTTGCCAATGCCGCATTTTACATCAGGTATAATAGGCCTACTTTATAAACAAGTAGGCCTACCTGGGGGCCGAATATCACTGCGCGGTAAACTCAAGCAGTAATACTCAGTTACATCAGTTATATCAGTAATATCAGTTACAGCCAGTGCACTAAAAATCAGTGCAGAAAGGCTAATTTTTTTGTTAAAGACGAGCTCGTCCACTCGTTTTTCAGACTGTTTCAATGTAGGGTTACGGGCGCTGCATATATATTTGTGCATATATATCTGGAATATATTTGTTGAAACACATATTGAATCTGTAAAACGTTGATTCTAATTATTAAGTCAACAGCTGTTTTCATAATATTATTATGTATACTATTGTTTTTATCTTTAAATAAAAAAAGGCTATTCTACAAATTGATTAGTTTTTTATACTTTTATATGACTTTAATTTATCAAAATTCCATAACCAGCAGTATAAATTACAATTTAAAAAATGATAAATTATTTCTACTATATTATAGTAGTACCATTTAATAATTTAGTAATTGGCTGCCATCAAATCCATGCACATGTTTTATACTAGAACACGTGATCTGCACTTTGACAGTTGAGTCAGCTGTTTTCATTATTTATTTGTTTTGATTTCCAACTCCAAAATACCAATATTAATTTTTTTTAATTTTAAACTAAAGGTTATAAAGAGATAAGATTTTTCCTGTCATAGAGACTCGCGGTTTATATGATATTTTATCAAAGAACGAATTATTTGGAAAGTTTGAAGAAAATCGTTCGAGCCGTTTTTGAGATCCCTGTGCAAACATAAATACATACATACCTATATACCTTACTCGCATTAGAGTATAGGAAATGCCAAAAACCCAAGTAGTCTATGTCCGAAGTTATTGAACTTTCAAGTTTCAGCAATGTGATTTCAATGAGAATTTTGTTTGCCTACCATCGGCTGTCATCCATATAACGTCGGGTTTGCGGCATTGCATTCTAAGTGAGACCTTTAAGGTGGCGACACACTACCGGACTTTCCACCAGACCGTACATCGGACGGAGCATTGTACCAAACATTACACCGTACAGGGACTTAATTTACTCAGAACATTTCGCCGAACAAGACATCGGACCGAGCAACGTACCGGATAAATCCACTGAGCGAGGTGAAGGAAGTTTAGAGAGAGAGGGAGGGATGAGTGAGTGAGAGCGCTAGAAGGTGCGGTGAAGAGGGGAGCTGCTTTCCATCTCAAGCGTTCGGGGCGACGCTCGGTACGGCGTTCTGAGCAAAATTGACCCTGACACTCTACCGTGCATCAGAACGTAAACCGGACCGATATTTTCTTTAATGTTTTGCAAGAAAACCACCTCCAGAGCGCTCATTACGATGTATGGACCCCTGACACTCTACCGGACTTGTTGTTTTTGCTCGGTACGATGCTCGGTCCGGTGCTCGGTCCAGTGAAAAGTTCGGTAGTGTGTCACCGACTTTATCTTGATGATAATATCAAACTTACTTACATTAAAGATTTTCTACTGACTACTCATGGGCCAACCCCACAGACATGGACATTTAGCTATAGCGTAAAATAGGTTTTTTTTAATCCTCAATTGAATTCTCAGAGTTCTTAACTTCTATCTAAATATTTTTTTAAGATTAAGCTATTTTCAGGCTTTTCAGCAACTCTGGATATGGTATTAGCATATGGCAATATTTTTTGATGACCGTGTATTTTATGGTTGAAACAATGCATTTTCATTATAGTTCATGCAAATTGTCGTAAAAAGGGTGTGTTTTTATTTGCGTTAATTCAAAGTTTAGTTTAGTTTAGTTTTTTTTTTTTTTTTTTTTTTTTTTTTTTTAGAAAAAATGTGATTTTAGATATCTGTGATTATCTATGATTTTAAAATCAAGGAATATGCTATTACGGTATCAGCCGTGGTCCGAAATAGTCCCGGGACCATGACAAACTTTCATGTCGAGGTTTCTAAATGCTAAAAAACCCTGATTATGTTATTTAGTTTACCGTAACATACATATACACAAACATTTACATATTTTCTTATACAGTGTATTAATAAGTCCCGTAATGGCCTTATGAGTTTTTCATTAATTTAGTTTAAGCAATGACACTTTATACATGTAGGCCTAGGCTAAGCCATTAAAATCTACTTTATCCAAAATTTATAGGACTTTAGGCCTCAGGCGACGGCCAATAGGGAGTATGAAGAATATCTTAAAAGTAAGCTTATAGGTCAATATGTACATAAAATTAAAGGTCTCTTGGCACGTGGCTTTGGTGGCTTCATTTTGAATCCATGCCCTAGTGCTTTACACATTGCATCGTTTTAAAGTTAGGATTAGAGCTAAAGCTTTGAAAATCGGCACCACATTAGACAGATTTATATGCTGTTTCTTGTTGACGTAGGCCCCGCTGGACAGTGCTACAACCTGGATGCTGTGTCGAATTTTGGAATCTTGACTCAGTCTCGAATCTGTTAATGGGCGGAACAACAGTAATTACCTTACATTATGTCCTTGTTTTAGTAGTGTTTCAGGGTCTACCTGTTACTTTGCGTTAGGAGTTTGTTTTAGCGGTACCAGATACATAAAATACAGTGTGTTTCAAAAAGGACTTTACAACTTCGAAAATTCTAATAAATTTTATTAAACAAGGTACAGAGCTGGTTTTGGAGTTATTTTAAAGGAAAAAACTTTAAGTTTTTTACCTCAAACTAAAGAGGTTCGATGGGGCTTCCGTTGGTTGTTCTGCAGACATCCCATCGTTAGTCGATTTCTTCTCAGACTCGCACTAGCATTTCAGGTGTAACTTGTTTAGCAGCAGCGTAAATTCTTGCTCTTTGTCCAGGTAGAGTGGCCGGCAAAGGATTTACGTAGGCTACACCATATCTTTTATGAAGCCCCAGAACAAAAAATTCACCACCACACTACCTGACTGACGTCCGGGATTTTCTAAATGACCGCTTCCCAGGTCAATGGATTGGCCGTGATGCGCCAATTGCATGGCCCCCGTTCCCCAGACCTAAAACCACTCGATTTTTTTTTCTTCTGGGGGCTCATAAAAGATATGGTGTACGCCAATCCACCTCCTTTCTACTGTACCTCCTTTGCCGGCCACTCTACCTGAACTTAGAGCAAGAATTTACGCTGCTGCTGAGCAAGTTACACCTGAAATGCTAGTGCGAGTCTGAGAAGAAATCGACTACCGATGGGATGTCTGCAGAATAGCTAACCAAAGCCGCATAGAACATCTTTAGCTTAAGGTAAAAAAACTTGAATTTTTTCCCTTTAAAATAACACCAAAATCAGCTCTGTACCTTGTTTAATAAAATTTATATGAATTTTCAAATTTGTAAAGTCCTTTTTGAAACACCCTGTATAGGACCCTGACGATCCGGAGTATGACTTTTAAAATGCACACATAAAGTAAATTTATCTAGAGCTACCCAAACCAATATTTTCAAGATAAAATATTTAAATCTCTCAAGTGTAAAATCACTACTACAGTGCTGGTGGCTACAATGTATCTATGGAAGCTGGCGTTATTTTTTACTACCGGAAACAAAATATAAGTATTCAAATCGTATTAGTAGCATCACTTAATACAAAAGAAATATTTTACAAATTTTTAAAATCAGGATGGAAGGACGGGTCTTTAAAAAATGTTTAGCGTTTTTGTGTTGAATGTGTTAAATAGAGAACAGTGCCGAAGATCCGTCCTTAAAAGGATGATCGAGTAAAAAAATGGCAGGTGATCAAACTTTGAACTAAAATCATATTGTCGAAAGAATACTTCTGATATAGACTTTTAATGTCGGGTTTGTGGCAAATTTCTCAGAGTAGAAATTATGTACAGTATCATATTACGTATAGGCGGATAAAGTTTTTCTAATCTTCCTCTAGGTTCTTTGATAATTAATATTAAATAGTAAATTACATGAAAAAAGTGTAAACTAACGTTGTATGTGCTGCATTGTGGTTGTTTAAAGATGAACAAAGAATTAATAACAGTTTGTATTATTTTCTAGTGAAACCACCAGAGCGCAGTGATTTAAGTTCTCGTTTATAATTTAAGAAATCGTCCAGTTATAAACAGTCAGCAGATTTTTACTCGTTGCTAGTATTAGGCTGGCCCCGCATTAAGCTGGTGGAATGTCCAATACTATCAATAAATACTCAAATCCATCATTAGCTAATTAGGCAGAGCCACGCAGGGAAGGTGATAAGCTCTGGCTGCTGGGCTCCTTGTGCGGCGGCGGCGCGGCGCGGCGTGGTTCAGAACATCTATTATGTTTAGGTCTACGTTGTTTCAGCAAACCTTTATTTCATTCCTTTGAGTTAAAATGCCATCCATCCCACCTAAGCCGTCTATCCTTACTCGGGATCATAACTACTTCCATTAGGGAGCCCTAAAAGAAGTCTTGGGTACAACTTCATTGGCCTACGTCATATGATAGGTAGTCTTAGATCTTAAAATTTCGAGAATTTCCCAAACACCCGATCTCAAAAGGCCGAGTGTATCGGGGGTTGTTGCATTTATTTTTTATTTTAACAATATGATTTTAATGGATGGTTTGATCGCTTACCATTTTTGACTCGATCATCCTTTTAAGGCTGGATTTGTACACTGTTCTCTATTTAAGAGACATTTAATTTGATGTACATATTGGCCTATGCTTACATTTAAGATTTTCTTCATACTCCCTATTAGCCGTTCAACTGGAAGGGTGAAAATACTATAAAAGCCGGAATAGATTTTAATGGCTTACACAAATGTACAAAGTTACTTTAACTAAATTAGTTAAAACTCATTCAGTCATTAAATCACTTTTTATATGTAAATGTTTGTATATGTATATGAAGGTAAACTAAATTAGATAAACAGCGTTTTTGGCATCTGAAGACCACAACATGAAAGCTTGTCATGGTCCCGGGACTATTTCGGACCACGACTGCTATCGTAATAGGATATTCCTTGATTTAAAATCCGTAAAATCATGTTTTCTAGAAAACGAAAAAATACTTAACAAAACTTACGTAAATAGCTCTATATGATTTCGGTCTCAAATTGTAGAGAATTTTATCATATTATACAAAAATTCTGTGAACATTCCTTCGTGAAACCAGCTCTTCTTCGTACAAATTGTAAATAAGTGGCAATTTTTTTATTTTTTTTCACATTTTGTCAACAATGCGTTCATCGCCCTAGTGCGAAGAATTGGTTTAATCATCAGGCCAACATCCTAAACAACTGAGCTCAAATCATAGATATACCAGATTTAATGCAGCTTTAAAGTACATAGAGACTGGACTATAACACAGAAAGCATTTGGCTTTATGTTCATCAGGTCAAAGTGGGCATACATAATACAAAGTTACTAAGTTACCAATCTACTGAAAACGTTTTTTATTTGTAAATTGTGCCTATAGCCTCAACCCAGGCCAAACCGACCACACGTATATACGTACGAGTGAAACTAAATGTCATTCACATATAAATTATATTTGATAGTATAAGTTTTTAGATTAAGTAATGCAGAGGGTCATGCAGGTATAAAAAAGAAATTATCCAAGGGCCAGAAATCAGTAACCCATATACCTACCTCTTGCAGTGAGATAGGCTCACAGAGAAGTACTGTACATTGTACATACATTCTTACGTCTATCAATATAAAGTGTGTATTACTTCTCTAAAGTATGTATTGCTGTAATTCTAACTGGAAAAATGTTTGGCTGAATTATTAACCAATTTTGGTTTGTTTACAAAATTTGGTTAATATAGGTACAGCCGACGAGATTTTGTTTAGTACAACGAAATACTTCGGCTATGGTTAGGATCTACAGTACTAATCTTTTGATATGATAGTTGATGGGTCTTTGAGCTCTGGAGAGAAGAGAAAATTTCACATTTCCGAAGTCTGCTTCACCTATTGAGTAAATACGCTTCCCTAGCCCCCCTTTAAGCCAACGAAGAGGCGGGAACAACGTGCGCTATTTAGCATACAGTACACTAGCTGAGATAGTTCTGAATTTCGCCGTGCCAAGCGGCGCCACCGTCAGCTACGCTACTCGCACAGCCTCTTGACTAAATGCTAAATTAATAAATTTATCTGATCTTTTGACAACAATTACCAAGTTTTTGGTTATTATTAATTAAGTTTAACTTAACGATAAAGTTGATTTAAGGGAACGAAATGTTTCTATTAAAACTACAAATCTTGTCCTGTCTTCTGCAACGGGGTTATCTTGCCGTTATGTACAGAGTGACACACGAGAGATGGGCGGCTTTTATGGGTGCGCTCTACCCATCTACCGCGCGCGGATGCAAGGGTTTTGAATCTCCGTTCCGTGTTTGTCGCCCCAGTTGTAAATCGATTTAAAATATTTTGGTGTCATTCTTTTCGTAATATAATTTTGTGCTCCACTATCGTCTTAAAATTTCGATATTAATTTAAATTACTAAGCAGGGTGCTTGCTAATAATGTTGAAATAAGCGTTTTGTATCAAGTTTTAACGTATTAAAACAATTTTTTAAGAAAAAATAAGACGATACACGAGTACAATATAATCTTAAGAACAAGAATCTGCAATAAGATTGGTAAAAAGTTTATAGATAACGATGCAAGAAGGGAGATGCGAAAGGTCTGCAATTTCAAAAACATCGTTATTAGACCACCGATTGATTTCGCAATGAAACCAAAAAAATATTAAAGTAACAAACTTTAATATCACCCGTCATATATTTTCCAAAATGTGAGTTTCCGCGTATAGCGGCAGTTAACAGTCTCACTCGACGATTTTGTAGCCGAGGTAGAGCGCACTCTTAATGAAATAGGCCTTTACTAATACTCAGCCAATTTTAAAATTAATGCCTATTTATCAACACAAAATTAAAGCTCATTATTTACCCTTATAGTTAGCTCATTATACGGCAAATCAGTGTTTGTGAAAAATAATGACGTCAAGGTTATGTTCATCGTTTGAATTCAGTTCTCGTTCCAACAACTCCATCAGTCTGACGAACATCACTGCAGAGATGCTGGTAGCAATTTCTTGAATTATTGCATTCTTCATCTTGTCCAATTTTCGTGGTCTGATGTTGTGTATACATAGCTCTTAAAACCTTTGAAAAAAGTTTTCCATATGGCTTTCTCGACAGATTATCCATATTGTTGCCCACTGTTTCCACATTTTTTACCTTTAGGTAATGTTCCTTATCCTTCCAAATCGTAGGGAAACTTAAATTGTGTGAGTTTTTCCGTGCACGTACCTTAAGAGCGGTTGGACTGTTGTGAGAATGCCATTATTCTAGAAATTCTTGTCAACCATGCAGAGATAGTGTGGTTGTGGTGCTGCGAAGAGACCTGTTCAATGATATGGATGAATATCATTTTTACGACATTATATTTCATAAATTACTGAATGGCACGTAATGAGCTTTCTTAACTAATATTCCAAAAAATGAGCTTTAATTTTTGTAAATGAACATGCATTAATATTTAAATTACCTAAGTATTATTTAATTAAAAACCGTCCTCATCCCGTGTGCCATACCCTGTAAGACATTAACTGAAATAACTCATGAATTAATTGTACACAACTACCTGTAAATATAGATTTATAATCACAATTTGCTGAGTCCTAAAATAAACATAAAAGAATTATTATCACATATAAAATTATGTCTACAAGTTAGTAATGACTATACACTGAAATGCAAGAGTAAATTTAATAAAAAAGTAATTATTTAATTACCAGTTCAGGGGCAAAATCTCCAATATGAATAAATTTAATAGGCTGAAATTAGAGTTTTGCTCTGCCTATCTGTAAATATCTGGTTATATTTAATACCACGTGGTAGGCCAGTCCAAGTTTGTTCACAGTAGAAGGTTAAGGTGGTGCAAGGAGTTTTTCGTAGTTGATAATTATACCGTTTTAAGTGTTTAATTCGACTATACAAATATTTTCTAATAATGGAAAAATATTTAAAAAAATTTGACACAATCATTTTACGACTTATTGTCATATAAAGTGGTGGTTTTACGTCACACTGGTGCTTGCCTTTCATAAAAACCACTAGAGTCTAAGGACCCATATTTTGCCAATGTTAATAATTAATTATGTAGATTAAAACAAACTATTACAAAACATCCACAAAATTATTTAAATTTTATATGACGACTTAAATTTATGACCTAAAAGAATATATCCTTTAAATAGGAATAAAATTGGTTTCAATTTCTTTGGCCAAAAATGCACTTTAAAAAAATATAACTATGATACTTAAAAAAAAAAATTTTGTAAGCAGGAGGCAAGCCCAAATATAATAATTTTGAGTTTTATTACGCCTAATAGCTGACAGCTGCAACCCGCTCGTCTCCGCGCACTCGCCCGCTGCGCACACACGAGCACACGCGCGGGCTACCTGCCCCTCGCCACCGTTGTGTCGGTCCACGCCGTAAATCTACCCTTCAGAAACTATTTGATAGGGAAGACTCATGGCAAATATCATTTACAGAATTTCGGCGCATTTGCTCATGGTCAGGGTTTTATATGAATTTTCCTACTATCTATATTGGGGAAAAACATTCCAATTTGTCATTGGAAAATATAAGGGCAACTAAAATAGGCTTGTTAGTATCCATTATTAGTACTGGAATTCATATGCTTATTCTGCACGCATTGGGATGTACGGGCTAAAGATGAACCCATAAGTAAATTCTCTAAAAGAAATAAATCAGTAATACAAGAACGAAAAGTATATCCAAGACACACAAATAAATTCATACTCCATCAAAAATTTACTCATACAAACCCTTGGGGCTATACAAAGCGACAGTGGTGTACTTTAATACTTCTATTATTAATTTAATCAGTTTTACTATTTGTGGACAATATTTTGTTTTTTGTTACAGTTTAAGTGTTAGTGTTAGTACCAAAATTTCTACGAAAACGGTCCGCGTAAATGTACTATCTATCTAAAAGCAAGGGAATGTTTCACGCAAGAAAGAAAGCTTCAATTTTACAAGGGTTGAGGAACGCAACTCAGGTAGTAAGAGCAGTTCAAATACAAGGGTCACGCGATCCATGCGGCCGCATGGAGAACCGGCCTGGGAGAGGCGCTGATTAAAATGACGGTGTTATTTGATAGTTAAAAAATAACGCCTTAACAATCGTGTAACCTTTAATTTGTTAGTGTGTGTCTAAACACCGCTAAAGGTGGACACACGGGACGGCAAAACTCCCGGAAGGATGTTCCGTTTCGCAGCCGCAGGCTGTATTTTGGGAGTCCGAATGCAAGACAACGGCGAAACAGCCGGGCCTGGCAAAACTACCATGATACTCATTATGTTAAATTTCTTCTCATTTAGAAATGATGCTGTCTTCATTAAAGAATGTGACTTTGCTGTGTCCTAAGACATAGGAAAAGGGGTAGCCGAAAGGAGAGTCCGGGCTTTAGAAATGACATGGAAATTGATGTCTTTGTATGTTATATTGTACTATGAAAGGCAGTTGGAAGTGAAAATGTAATATGAACTTTTTATGCTCTTTACATCAGACGAAATTTTTATAGGGTCTTAAATCACAACATTTGAGGTATTTCTGTTTATTAAAATGTCTAAAACCCAGAGGGCAGGAAAATAACATGTGGGTAATAATATTATATTTCGTTACAAAGGCCGGCGTTTCATCGGCCTCGAGAACATGTTTCAAGCTCAAGACTTCGAGAACGTGAACCGAACGTGAGTAGGCAAAACGTTTTAGGCCGAGTTATGATTTATATTTTTCATCATATTATCGTACACTATGCAATAAACTCTATAAAAATAAAAAATACATAGAAATAAAAACTTCCAACCCAGACCTCAAAAGCATGATTTTCGTTGTTAAAAATGGTTGACAAAAACAGGTGATATTGATGAAGTGCAATGATAAAAACAGTATCAGGAGCTTTCATCCCTTCAAACCACTAGTTGTAATAAGGTTTAAGAGGATAAATAGAGCAGGACATTTAATGGTTGCCGGATATCAAATATACTCGTATGTTTTTTATAACAAAATGTTGCTTTGGGGGAATATATATTTCAAAGTTCATCGACATTTTACTTCTGACGTAAAGCACACCAACGAAATGATTGATTTTTCTTTCAACGGATGTTGTAAACGCCAGCTCGACAACCTTTACAAAGTAGCTGTTTGGGGGGGGGGGGGGGGGTACGAGAATTAGCAAGGGTACCCGATTCTTTGGGAACGGTATTTCGGTATGCGCCTTTTCCTTTTGGAATTTGCAGGCCGAAGGTATCCGATAAATTTGCGGTAGGTAGGTTTTCTTATTATTCGCAGAACACATAGGATGTACGAATAACATAAAATATTTACAATTTTGAAAATTTCCTAGAGTTTTTTAGTTTAAAATTAAATAAAATCCAAATCAAAGAACCACATCAGTTGTGTATCAACTATATAGGCCTATTTATATCATTCGATTTAGTTAATTATTATGTGGACTATTTAGTTAATTATTATTTAATTACTTAGCGGACTAGAAAGAAAAAGAAACAAGTCATGACTACGGTGGTGTAGCTTTATGTCAGGAATAAAAGTGAAATATTATGTCGATGAACTTTGAAAAATATATTCCCTAAAAGAAACATTTTTGATAAAAAATATATGATATCCGCGGCATAACTATTAAATACAAAGCCACACAGCTGTTTTGTCTTAAAACCTTTTTATAGACTCTTAGTGAAATACTTTCCGGAAGTTAAGCTGTGCATATTCATTAATTAAAACTAAATTATAAATGTATTTGTCCTTAATGTGTACAATGTGGTACATGCGTATTGCACGGAAGTATGGCCTACGAACCGGCATTCTTTGTAGGATCAACTAAAGGAAATATAGGAATTTTATTGGACAATTTTTCAATAATAGTTTAATTTTGTTAATACTATTTGATTTCTGCTGGTACTTTTCGTAATATTTTCCAATGAAGTGGCCAATCAATTGTTTATAAATAGGGAGGACCATGAAGAAGGGAATTATTTATTTTATTTAGAACTTTTAAATACATAAGTTTTTAATAATAAAAAAATTTCAAATGTTTATTTGCAGTTTTTAATTTGATTGATCTGTTTAGCATTCTAATTATTAAAACATGAGTGTCAATTTAAGGCCTTTAAGTCAATTTAGGTTACAAATTGTCACATACATGATTATTTATATTAAATAAAATGATTTTAAAAAATCAAGAATTGTTTTATTTTAGTCGCTCTTGATGAAAGCTACGAAGAATATTATTATGGGTTGGAATAACATTTATTTTTTAAAGTTTTATGCAACAATTTAATTTGATAATCTAAATAAAATTATTGTTTTATTTTTTATAAATAACTTTTGTAATTATTCAATATATGGAAGACCGAATTTTCTGTTTAATATAACCGTATTTGGTGCCACTAATATAAGTTTTTTAGTGTTGTCTGTATGAGTAATTGTCGGTAGTGTTTTACCGCTCGAGCACACCACCAGTGCGAGGCGTGGCAGACAGGCCGTGCGAATTTTGCTAGCGTTTGAAAAACAATCGGCTCGGCTCACGGCAGCCAAGAGACGCTAACCACTGAAATTTGTAAAACTTGAGAAAGGCCAGCGCTCGACAAAGAGGGGTGAGAGAGAGAGAGAGAGAGAGAATGAGAGGGAGCGAGTTGTGAGTCCCTTTACACTTCAGTGGTCATGGGATGCAGAGGGGTTGGAGCACTCGCACGCGCACGGGCCAACCACTTTCTCTTTTTTTGAGTGACAGTGCTGCATTCTACCGGCAGAAGTTTGTCCCTACTAGCCCTTGCACAGCCTTAAGATCGTGTATGAAGGTTTAAAAGTAAATTTAATGCTGTACTGATTGAATTACAATTAATTTTAAATTTAATATCCATGGGTTAATTACAGCATTGCCAATAAAAGTTACTTATTTAAACCTAAACGAGGTTTATTAAATTAAACGAGAACTTACAAATAAATAACAACTGGAAAAAACTTTTATTCTCAACCAATGATAATCCGCGTCAGTGAACACAATGTTCTCTAGTTACCGAAGCCCTCGGAGAGTTGCTGCCGTTTCCGCTAGGAAGCAGTAGTAATCTCACCTACATCAACTTCTTTTAATTTTAAATCAATTAATTAAAATTCAAACATTTTTCTTCAAAATTGTTTTAAACACCTTATTTGGGGGGTGATGTTGTTTGCGTCCGCAGCATTCCATCAAAGCTGCACGTACTCCCTGGGTGGTGCTAAACGAACAACAACTTTGGCAGTTGAACTATCACTATCATCACGTGATCTCTCAGCTATGCCAGCTGCCAGACAAAATGCAAATGGCCCTCTCCAGGGCCAATTAAAAATTTAGGCTGTGTTAGCTCTATAAAAAGAGATCTAATTTTTATTTTAGTGTTTATCCTTTTACATATACTGACTCAGGTGCTCTGCACCGCAGAATTTATTTTCATATTCTTAAAACCTGGTGGCTGGCTAAATTAGCCATACGATATATATAAAGTTCTATGGTTATTATACCGTTCAAAGTGTCATCAATAACAAGACTACAACAAACTAAATTCAACTTTAAACTGTGGACTCCCACTTGTGTTTATAATAAAATATTAAATATTGATTATAACCAATCCTTCGGGATGATAGGGATGGTTGGAAGTCATTAGCTTTGTGATCCCCATATTTAGTTTGAAAGTAATTTGTTGATCGTTTAATCGTTCGGATTTTGAAGACCTTCAAAGGACCGCAGTCACTTAGAGAAATGCTTTTTGTCACCTAACTGATCCCGAGCTAGGGGACCTCATAAAACTGTTCCTGAAATAAAAAATCAAATTTCTCTGAATTTTTACTGCTAGTCTCTAATAACAAAGATTATCGGAAACTTTAATCTATGATTTGATTCCGAAAGTTTTGTACAACTAAGGTCTCTTGATGCTTAAGTTATGGCTAAGAATTTTCTATCTGCATTGTGGTATTTTTAGCTAATTTCCCTATAGGGAATAAACTGTTGTGGTAAAAGCCATAGTAAGACCTGATATCGGGACCCTGTTACTTTTTTCATTTTGTGGTCTCCAAAGGCCGAAGACGAAATTCGTTAATTTTAATTTTTGTACATTAGTTCATATACGTATGTGCATACAAATGTATATATAACATGTGTCCGTGGTACTGAAAACTTTTGCTGTAGGTATTCTTTATTTTGATTTCGATGTAGGCCTACAACTTCACCAGTGCTGATTAATTTTTCATATTTTTGGAATGTTAATTAGAAATGTATATCTAATCAGTGATGCTCCATCCCTGAGAGTTCTATGGTCTCACTTTTTAAAAAATAGTGACTATATAACATTGAAATTTAACTGCCATCGAAGTATGGTATATAAATGTAAAAAACGAGCTAAAAAAGAGTGATCGTCTTGACGCCGTAAGATTGTATTTAATTATAGCACCGTGTCAGGTGCATTGAAAAAGTGTTCATATTTCAGATTTATTGTTGATGTTTATTAATAAAGTGATTTTAAAAGGCTTGTCATACATATTTAGGGCCTACTTTGGTTGTTAGTCGGTCTTTCATCTCTGTTTAGCTCGATTCAAGAATATCAAAACCGTAGCTCAGACATCAGACAGCAGTTTTGTTTTTGTTTTTGTTATTTTTGTGCTGCAGTCCAGATTGTATCAACGCTCATAAAGAAATATGGAGAAAATGTCACTATAAATGAAAATATTCCAATTGATTTATTTGAAGAAAATGCCCTGAACAACTAGTTGTGTATTTACTCAATTAACTGAAAAAAACACTTTTTACTAAATAAAAATTATATATATGGTAGATTTTAATTGAAGTTTAAAATGATTACCAATTATTCCTGATTTTTTCATCTTGCCTTATTTTCGCCAGTTATTTTCTGGGGACGTACGAATAGTGATTTTTTTCGAATCTAATTTTGAACGAAAACTTATTTACTATTCTAAAATCAAATATTTATATTCAAATTTGTTTTCAATAGTTATTTAGTTCCAATGAGATTGACTGTATGAAATGCAGAAGTAAAAGTTTTAAAATATAAAAAATTCGTAACCAAACTGTGTAAATCACTTGATTTTATAATGTAATCTGTTGTATGATTATGTTAATTTTCTCTATTCTTAAAACATTTACGTCTCCCCACTCTAGTTAATGATGTACGTGTTACATCTTGTACATCAGAGTAACAATGGTAAATTTCAGCACAATATAGCTTCATTTGAAAGACCATGGCAGCAACTTCTTGGAGTGATGGAACTTCCATGCACTGGTAACAAAACCACCTGCAAAACTTAGCCGCACTTGCACTGTGCAGGCAAACCAACCCTTCGGGATGATAGAGGTGGTTGGTAGTCATTAGCTTCGTGATCCGCAGTTTGCTGCATGACTCCCATGTGCCATTAAAATTAAATTTCCATTTGATATCTTCCTACTGCAGTTCGTAAATAATTTAGTACAGTTCACTCCTCTGAGAAAGATACATACCACCTATTGGAATATTTGGATCGGCATCCTAGAAGAATTACAATTTTAGATGTTGTCCGAAATATATGTCCATATAACATCCGTAGAATTTGCAAGGGTTAAAATACATTACGCCTGCTTAAAAGAGTGCACATTTTGTGTAATTAGTGTTTTGATAATTCTGATTGTTCATATATAGCTTATGGCCTAGGCCCTTTTCCTATTACAGTAATATTTTAATATAATACGATAAAACAATGAAACACAAAATAAAAATTGCAACACAATAATGGAGTTCATCCTGATCAGTGTTAAGCTTTGTAACACAGTAAAAGTTGCTTACTCTTCATAAAAAGACAAATAACAAATATTATTCTACAAGTAAATTGGAATGTAGGCCTAAAAGTGTTTCATGTAAACTTATATTTTAGGTGTTATTTCTGTAAGTGTGTTTGCAAAGATGTTGAGTACTGTATGACAAAATTAAAGGCTCCTGAGCATGAAAAACGAGTGATTGTGCCATATGAAATAAAAGTCTTTACATGTCACATTTTTATAACAATACAGTAGTTTTTTCCAAATTTATTTTAAAAATGCAGTAGGTTTAACTTCTTAAAAGTAAATTAATTTACTCCTGATGATGGAGTTAATTATCGATGTGAGGTTTGTTTGCTACCTCACAAAAAACCTTTTGTGAGGTTTGTTATGTTGGTTGTTTGCTTGTTTGGTAATATTTAACAAGTCTATAATGTTGCCAGTTATGTACACACACAGTACTACATGTTTTGTTTGTTGAAATTGGAGGTCTCATATCATTCATTATTAAGATAACAAAACGGAATAATTACTAGAGTGAGTTACATTATGCAAATCATTGAAATGTTACCTTTCTAATCACCCTATTTTACAGTGTCTTTCTAATTACCTACTTCAGTGCCCACTTTATAGAGGTGTGCTGCTAAAAATATTAACATTAAATCAAATTTGAGCTACCTTACAGAGGGAATAGCATGAGAACATTTTTGAGGACGGGGTACGCCCAGATGTTGAAGATGGATGCGGACTTGTGACCCCGAAAAGATAAATGAGCCTAATTTGGGGGGTAGGAGCTAGCGAAGCCCACCCGCACCCTCCTCACCTATCCATCAGATCTGACGCGACTGTCAGCTTCAGAAGCTCCTCTGTGACACTTGACACTCCGGGGATCCACCTCGCCCTCGACCTTGACCTCGTGGTGCACTGCGGATGAGAAAAACAATAAATTTTCTTTACTCAAGGGATATTGAAATAACAGCAATTGGCCTGTAGTTATAGCTTTCAGATTGGTTTCCACTTTTATGCATTGACTTTATTTTGTACGTGTTATTTCCCTTGACAAAAAGATTCACATGCAGTCTGGTGCTGTATAATTTTGTGGCAAATTTACTTTTAAACTCAAAATACGCAAATAAAGAAAACTCTTTCTTTTACGGCACTTTGAAATATTTAAAAAATAATTATCGATACTGTATTAAAATGTTATTTATATGAGTAAAGCTTCAAGTTAATGAATTTTTACAAATACAAATTTTCTTTTAAGATTAATTTTGTCAATATTGCAACTTAAGACTGAACAAAATATTTGACAATTAGTAAAAAAAAGAACTAAGTTATTATTCTATAGATAAAATAAAATTGAGGTCAGTATTTCGATAGATTTGCAACTCAGCATAAGATTAATATTTTAACAGTTTAATTTAATTTATTTTTCTTTCGTTTTGCTTGACGTAAAAACAAACAGGTTAAATCGAAGAACATATTTTTTATTAGATTTTGTATTAGTCTAGGGAGTGTTTGTTCTCTTACAGGGAATCAACAGTTAGTATTTTAACATCGTAACATTTCAGGATTGGCCCAAGAGTCCGTGTCCCGTGATGTCCCTTCCTTGGCTGTAGAGGACACGCGCAGCTAATGTCACCACTGCGATAGATAATACGGTGTCTGGCTTATCATAATCAGTCAGCCAGAAATTTCAGTTCAAAATTCAATCTTGTTTGTTTATTTGATTTTTATTTACCTTCAAGGGTAAAGTTATCCCTCCCCATCTGTTGACAATTCTTGTTATATTCAATTTTAAATTTTCATTTTTCCTACCTTGCTAAACTATAGCGTTCAATAGTCAATGATATAGCATAGAATTGGAAGAGTAGATATTTACTGGTTGTTATTTTCGTTCGGGTTCCAGTTGTGTTTTTGTCGTATCAAACCTAACCTTGAAGGGTACTGTAAAATCGGAAACAGGGATGTTTGCTTCAAAAATTGAACTTTCAAAACTCCGAGTACTAAGATATTAAAATTATAGAAACGAAAACACACTATTGTCCTACTATGTAAGACAAATATTGTAATAACCTATATGAAAAGGAAATTAACTAAGTTATTTAATTTTTTTCAACTTTCTTTATAGACAATTATCCACTAGGGATATTAGTTATGAGCAGATACATTACACACACAACAATTAATTCTAGTGTTTGTTGTCTTTGAGTTTTTTTATGTCACAGTTAAATATCCTTAAGCTTTGGTAATGACTTAAATGGGAGGTTAGCTCTGAACAGAAATACTATAAATTATATATAATAAATTGATTATGCGAAATAACAATATAAAAAATGAATTATATTTTACATTACGCACTTTCACACTTCCTTTATAGGCTAATTTAAAAAATCTCAAAGATAAATAAAATTTATAAATTACATAACATTGTACGATGATGAAAATTGAATAATATAACATACAATAAAATATTTAAACGTGCAATGGTCATAAAGAAAATAAATTAATATGAGTATTAAAATTCACATATTCATAAAATGAATATGCTAATACATTTACTTGGGTATTTTTGGGGGAATTTCTTTATATGGAATAGCCTACACTACTACGGTACAGACTATACGGTATACCATAAAACACCACTGATCCTCCATTGTTAATTTATTGATAGTGAGACCTAGGTCCGGGACCATGTTACTTTTCGTTTTAAAGTCCCCGGAAGCAGAAAAAAACGTTCAATTTGGTATAGGCCTATATGTTTATATGTATACAAACACCTATATGTATACAAATGCATAGACGTTTAAAATTATGTATGATGTGGCAGAGGCCAAACCTATGCTGCTATTTAAGAATTTTGTCTGAATCCTCGTGGGCCGTCCCCCTAAAGGGATAAAATACCCCCGTCGCAGCAGACCTGCGTACTCAGCGAATTTCCAAATTGGTAGTATTAATTATGACCAGATAAACATGTAAACCAAAAATCATCACAAGCTCATAAATAGGGAAATAAATGTGTATCTCCTTATGATAAATATAGGGAATGAGTATGCAGGTATGCTGCCATGGGGAACACCAAAAGTAGGTTTTTAGCATAAAAATTTTTTATTTCGACCATATGAAGCCATATACTAAGTTTCATCAATATCTGTTCATAAATAATGAAGTTTGCCTATTCTCCATATGATTAACATGGGAAAAGAGTATGCAGGTTTGCTGCCATGATAAGCACAAAAACCAAGATTTTTTACTATAAATGGATGAATCTCAACCAAATGAAGCTGATTACCAAGTTTCATAAAAAAATATTAGTTAATAAGTGAAATATTAACACATTCTTATTCTCCATAAGATTAACATTGGAGCCCCAAAATACAATGTACTGTCTTTAGACTTTTTAATATCTCGGTAACCAATGGAGATAGAGCAAAGCTTCAAAATACTAAATTGTGTGTTTTTTTGAGCTAAATCCAATGGTCAAAATAAAAATTAGAAATTTTTAAAAATTACATATGAAAAATGCAAAAAACCCATTTTTGGGGTACAAAACCCCCCAAAACTACCCCTTCCGATAGGTCGATATGTCTGGTTTACGAACTCATCCGAATAAATGTAGGATTACACATCTCTACCAACTTTGGTGTCGATCGGACCATTTTTACGAGAGTTATCGTGTCTAGGGACACATACATACATATATACATATATACATATATATATATATATATATATATATATAAAAATTTTAATGACTATTATTTTTGGTCTCTGGGCACCTCAAAACGAAAAAGTAACATGGTCCCGGGCTTAGGTCTTACCATGAGACCTACGGTAATAGCTTATTCCCTATGGGAAATTCGCTAAAAGCGATAATAGCTTAAAAGAGTAGACATTTACGGCTATTATAGAAATGCCAAGTCTCATTACTTAAACTACAATGGTAAAAAATTACATTTCACCGTTCCGGGACTTTTCAACCACACTGTATGCTATATAGGCTATCTTTATATTGGTCCATGTGTGTGTGTCCGTAGTACCGATAACTTTTGAAAGGAACTTCCGATTTTGATGAAATTTGGTATTTAGGTGTGAGACCACGTCTATTTTTATGTCGAGAAACAAGATAATTGGGATTATGCTAACTGGCTTCACTGGTTACGGTGAAAATGAAAAAAATGTTTCCCGTGTTATTCTTATGGGAAACCACAAAACCCTTTATCTCGCTTATTTATTGACATAACTTGATAAAAATTGGTACGTGCCTTCACTAGATCGGGTTTAACTTATATTTGCTTACAATGCCCTCATAGCGACAAACTTACCTATTGACCAGCTAATGTTTAAGGGGGGAATAAAAAAGTCCCTGATCATGATAAAATTTAGGTAATGATAATTTTTACCTTTACCAACTAGGGATTGACTTAAATTTTCTAACAATATCCCATGGCAACAAATCAACACACTCATTCCTATGGTGACAATGGGGAAAACAAAATATCTTCAATTCCATTGGCAATTAATTATCCGAGTACGCAGGTCCACTGCGACGGGGTATCTTTATAAGAGAGATCCGTGTTGAAAAATGACAAGAATGCGGAGCCACTCGACTGGCGGGGTGTCTGGTCGAATATTTCAACCCAGAGTGGTGGCTACCACAGCCACAGCCGCACCGTAGTTCACCTTATTTATGGGCAACTTGAGTGTGAATCTGGCAAAATGTAAGAAAGTGTTTATAGAGCTGGCGCTTGAAGTGTCTAGCCCATAAATCTACGTGAGTAAACAAGGGTTAGGCTGACGCGGCGGGCGTATAACTCAGGAGCATGTGAGTCTGTGCGGGGGGCGGGGTACGGGGCCTCCAGTGTTTATATACGCCGGCCATATTGTAAATGGATCACCATGTCTGGTGTGGTGGGCGACCGTTGCGTGGAACCGACGGTGAAATTTTGGTTCCTCATGGGTCAATTAAACAGAGATTTTAAATTTACAGCAATAAAAGCTTGTTTAAAATTTAGTAGAATGGTAAAAAATCATAATCAAACCGTAGTTTGTGTATTATTTACAGCGTTCGATGATCAGACAACAATTGAATTAGCTGATTTTAGCACATTTCAAAGCAGCAAACAAAAAAATATCAATTTTTAATACAGTAGCAGTGTAAAAACTTCTCACATATTACGAAAAGGTGATTTGAAATATATAAACACAAAATATAATGTAAATAAATCAAACAACCCATTCAAAATAAAACCTCGTTTATTTTTTAACCGTCCCACACAAAAATAATAACACCCTCTTTTTTAGAGGGTGAGCCCCTAGTCTAATGAATTACATTCTTTCCTCATTTCATAACCGCGATTGAAACACTGGTTGTTATTTCAACTTATTTCAAATTATTTGGTAAACATTAAAAAGTTCTTTTTTGTAAGTATATATATTTAATAAGTAAGTGAAATTTTATATGTAAGAGGGTATATATTGATCAAATATAAGACATTACGCATAAGATCGGGTAATTAAAAAATAATGTGTTACTCGAAGCGCATATCAAAATAGTCTTAAAAGGAGTCAATATGTCTCAAGGTAATTTGAGTTAAAGTATACAGCACATTGCATGCACTAATTACATTCAAGTAAACTTCAAAAAAATACTACTGCAGTTTTTTAACCGGATGAACCAGACATATATTGGTATTCTACCCTGGCCGTCTAATTGGATACCTCGGACGTCGAAACAATTGCGGATGCATTATCGAAAGCATAAACCGTGGTCCAGAAGTGATACTAGCGTTCCCACGTAAAGTAACCGAGGCATTTGTTTGTTTATCATATCAGTTTGTACCGAGAGTGAACTGCTTGAGTGATTCGAGCAGTCAGCGAGGACTCCGTAAACAAACACAAACACTTACACCTTCCTGCCCTGCTACTGAGCAGGACTGCTTCCTCTGATCTGATCTAGGTGCGGTGGGATACTGATACAAGCTTGCCGACGAGATACAAATTTAGTGAGTTCACTCACAAAGAACTATATTCTTGACAGAATATTCTTAGTAGATGAATTTTCTTTGTTGAAATGTCAGCTATAATTTACTAAACAACTGAAAGACGAATTTTGCTCAACCGCTTTCCTGAGTTAGTAATATTATCTCTCTTTATTGACTATTCAGTAAATAACTAATTTGAATTATATTGTGCAATATTTTACACATATAAACAATATTTAGCAGGTAAGTTATAAAATCTAAACACATGTAACAACACCTCATGTCACATATAACGCACTAATGAACATATGAACAATCTTAATGGGTTTTGACACTCATATACTTAAGCAATTTAGCAATGTAGTGGATCGAAGCAAGGTGACATAATTTACGCCTTCTGTACCAAGCGGATGTAAAATGTTTCATTTAGTGTTATACCGAGTGTCGACATAGTCTTGCCCTGATGTCACACCTTAGCTGTTCGGACACATTTATAGCCACACGCATCTTACATTCATTGTTTTCAAGTAAATTTAATATATTTTTTCACATTAATTTGTTGACACCTAAACTCAGCTAATTTCCAAAAATGCAGTTTACTTATAATTCACTAAAAAATACCAATCGTGATGGCCCGACTAAATTGCCTCCTCGTTCACCAAACTTGGCCTCTCTGGATTTCTTTATGAAGGAATTTGTCAAAGATCTTATTTAATCTTCCCCAGATTTAGAAACACTGAAAGAGAGAATAATAAATGCAGCCAAGTTCATTGCTCAGGAAAATACAATTTAAAAAATGTTAGTAAAAAAACTAACTTTTTTAGTCGCCTGGAAGGTTTAAAGGTAATCCAAGGCGCACACATAAAAGTGTGTTGAGTTTGTGCATAGCTGTAAAAAAGAAGTCACTAATAAAAACTGAAAATATAAAGCTTAATATGACCACCAACTGTTTTAATATTATTTGGTTTCATTGTCAGGGCAATGCTGTATGGACGCCCGGTATAATAAATATATGCAGTATAATTTTCAATTATCGATTATCTTAACACGCTGTGCTATAGTTAATTTCTCAGCGATTCGCCTAAGAACAATAAATCATTCAATATAACTTATTTCATTAAAAAATTATGCCAATTTTAAACATATGCAATATTTTCAACAAAAACAACAAAATTTTTCTTCCAACATTTTTTATTTTATTAAAAAATATATATATTCATATCAGACGATCAGGTTACAAACCATAACTACCCATATCTTTGAGATATTTACGTAATACAAACATTTCATATCGTAATCCTGCTAAATGGATATTCCTCTTGCTTCTATGATCCTGGGGCCGAATTTCTCTATCGAGTCAGTAGTGAGATGGTGAATTGTCTAAAATATCAAAACTTCCCATGCTCAATCCATAGGTACATGATACATGCGAATGAAGGTCATTTTTAAGGTCTTTCTAACCTTGCAGTTCCAGTCTAACGATTTTTCTAACGATTCCATGCTAATATTTTTCGTCAGTATTTCAAGGGGTATTTGAATTCAATATTGTCGCATATGACAACGAGTGATGAATTTCTACCTGTCTCTAAAAATAGGCCTGTCTTGATCCTCTAGAATTTCTAGTGTAGGAGATGGCCTAAATAGGAGCCTCCCTGCAAAAATTTTGTGAGAAAAGGAAAATTAAGGATCTCTCAAGGGCTTCACAAATGTTTCTCTTATAAATACTGAAAGTTGTGACAGATCTTTACACACTAAACTTGAACAGCATTTCAACGGGAAAGGGAAGAGGTTAAGCCTACTCGTAAGCCTCGTCAGTAAAATCACCAAGGTCAAAGGATCTGAAGTGAACATTTTTACTGAAAGATAAAACTCTACCTTCACTACCACAATTTGAAGTATTTGACAACGTGGATCTACTTTGTAAAAGCTTCGATCAACTATTTTATTAGTTTCTAGTTGTAGTTTCTCTACCCAGGCCTAGCTAGAACTTTGAAGGACTTATTTCAACGAAGGTAACTACACCGCCTGCAAGCAGTCTGCCTGAAGGACTCAACAAAGGTAGGCCTATACAAAATGCAGACTCCTCTTTTTTATTGATAGGCCTAAGGTAAATACAGGTCTGGAGATAGTTTTTTGAAAGATGATATTTTAAATATTTTACAAGTTAACAGCCAGTGTCTGAGTGACAAAAGTTTTGCTGGAAAATCTTTGTTTTCTAGAAAAATTAGAGGTTATTTGTATATCAGAGCATTGGCTAACATCAGAGCAAACATATATTTTTGTGTCAAAGTTGCTTTTTTTTGTCACTGCTAGTATTAGATGTTGAAGTAGTAATAAAAATGGTGGCTTAGCTATTTTTGTTAAAGAATCGTTTGATTGAATCTATATTAATCTTGACTGTTTTCATCGCACTTAAACTGTGAACTATGTTGTATTAAACAAATGAAACAAAATTTAAAATTGTTAGTGTTTCAAGATTTAGTGATTATAGTTTTTTAGCTGTTTAAAAATGCAATGAAAAGTTTGATGGGAGGGGGCGGTAAGTTAATTATCTGTGGTGATTTCAACGTTGAAATGGCTAATGTTATTGAACAAATCTCCACAAATTCCGTGAATTTACTTCCGACATTAAATTTAGTTTGGACTAATAATATACCTACTAGGAATAATCTTTGTATGGATAGTGTGATTGTTAATTTTTCTAGAGAATTTTATGAAATTTCACTCTTGCAAGGTACGTTTGCCGATCATGATCCCTTTCTTTTTAATTTTAAGACGCTTGTCACACTACATAGTGATTAAGCAAAATGATATGTAAATATTGCAAAGTTTGGTCATGTTTAAAAGGCAGTCATGGGACTGTCTTAGTTACCAAAATGGAACTGCAGAAGACATGTTTAATGATTTCTTTTAAAATAGATTTAGTGAGCTATGGTATTCCTGCTCGCCTTTTGTTAGCAAAAAACATATAATAATACAACTAACGTAAAGGGCAAAAAGCATAAACTTAACTGGTTTGGTCCTAATCTGAAGAACACTAGAAACTTAATGTTGGCACACTATTCTTTGTACAAAATTCTTATTCTTGTAAACTCAGATTCTGTAAGGGCTCAGACAGCTTACAGCACTTATCTTAAAATAAAGAAGTACTATAACAAATAACTAACAATTACTAAGAAAAATTCTTGTGAGAATTTCATTCAGACTTCAAATAATAGGTGCAACGTGCAAAGCTGCCTGGGACATTATAATACATAAAAACACTATAACTCGAACACCTGAGGTTAATAATAAATCCAGGTACACTCACAGTTATTTTACATATTCAGTTGAAAAACTTACCAACCTGGTAAGCCAAACATGCACAACAGTTGAGGACTTGCTTGGGCCTGTACCAACTAGGAACATACATTCCAAATGGACTTACACTACACCAGATAACATAACCGACATTGTCTCTAAATTCTCAAATTAAAAATCTATAGATAGTTATTGGTTTTTAAATTATGTCATTAAGAAAAACTATTCATTTAGTTAACACTTCTTTGGCTTTGGTCATTATCAAGTTCCTATGTGCTAGCCTTTTTCCACAAATATTAAAAGTTGCTAGAATAATTCCAGTTTTCTCAGAACTAATAATATTTAGGTACTAAATAGATTTTATGTGCCCCCTTCAACGTAGCTTCTATAGATTTTTCAGCCATTAGATGAGCACATTAACCCTTTAGGAGAGCCTTAGAGTGCCGCCATGTTGAATTTATTTCCCAAGAGCTTAAAATTTTGGACCACCAACCAAGAGGTTAAACTTGCCCCGCCGTTTGTCACATAATAATTTTTTGTCCGATTGCCTTAAATTAATTTGATTTTAAACTCTTATGTTTTCAATGTTTCAATGTCAAAGCTATTAATTTCAATAGCTTTTTACAAATATTGCAAGTGTTATTATTGTTTATGTTTTCTGGCATGTCTGTAGTATTTAATAAGTTATTTATTTACAAATTTTTCACTTTTTCATGTATATAGAAGTGCTCAGTGCATGTATAGCCTGCCCGATTTATTGCTTTTGTTTAATGAAATTTTTGCAAATGTTTGCATGTGTAATCTTGTTGATAAGCTTTGCTAGGCATGAATATAGTGTGTAAGTAATGTATTTACACTTTTGTTATGTACGTAATAATTATATTTGCAATTGTCACTTCAGGTTTTGCATGTCAGGTAATCATTATTTATTTGCACATTTATAGTCTTGGCTGCCAACTTGAATGATCTGCATGTCTAGTAACTAAGTATTTATAGGACATTCATCATACATGTAATGGTTTTGTATCTGTCATCTTGAATGATCTGCATTCACTCTCAGAATGACTGCAAATATACCTTTTCTTGTAAAAATGGTGTTCACCGTATACATGAAATAAAGAAACATCAATTAAATTTACCGTTCCCTTTGTATTGGCAAAGCCAAATCTTTGTAAAGATTTTATAAAATCCTTAAAATAAGTATTTAAAAACAATAAACATTTTGATTTGTTTTTACCATTTGGTAAACCATTGAACCTGTAATAAAAATTTCCCTCACAAACCCATTCTCTCTCAATTAACCCTTTATTTAGACCCCTAAACAATACTTTTCTGTTCACAAATAAAGGTGCTATTGATTTGTTCCCTTTAACATTGCTGGGATTGACTCCAACGTTCCCTAATAAATGACTTTAACTATTTAGTCGACAACACATGATAGTATCCAGCGGTTCTGATTCAATTTTAGGACAAATATTCTGTTATTAATACAGTATATATACAGTATATTACATATACTTCTTTAGCACAGTTTGATTTCAAATTAGCTAAATGGTTTGAATGGAAATCACGTGTTTCCGGTCCGGTGAGTAGTGGGGTTTGCCCACTCCTGGTCCAGGTCAAGGTCAGCGGTTGTAACTGTTGTAGGGGTAGTAGCGGCTGGGGGTTTTCTTTGACAGTGATGGGTGGGTTTGGGAAGTGGGTCAAGGTCATCTGGAGGGGTTTTTAAAAAAAGGTGAGCCCCGAGGGGTTAGATTGAAGGTGGGTAAAAATTTATTTAATCAAAGAAAAGTAGTGGTTTTATTTGAGGAAGCGTTGGAGTGTTGTTTACTGGCGATGGAGTGGTAGATGCCAAAGGTGATAGCGATGAGAAGATAAAAAACATACTATCCACAGTACGCATTTGAATAGTCGTAAAAGCTGAATCATTTTTTGTTGATTCTTTGTTTCTAATTGTAGTCTGTTGATTTCGAGTTTGAGTTTATCCTCTTCCAATTGTGACGTAAATGAAAAATCATCCATCATCTTCGTGTATTAAATGTATGCAGGTAAAAATTGGAGCGGTGTTGATAGCGAGAAAGTTGGCGATGAAATGAGAAACAGAGATAGGGACAGGTTATATATTACTGTAAAAATAGTGGGGGGTAAAGAAAATAATTGTAGTCGACTAAACATCATTATTAGCTGTGTCGGGTGTTGCAGCTTTGGAAGATGGAAGACTATTATCTGGCAGCTGTAAAACTTCGATGTCTTCGCTTTCCATGTTTTCGTAATCAGAAGAATTGTAGGAAACTTCCACAGTGATAGTAATGGTGTTATTTGGAGTGTTTATTAGATCACTTAAAATTTGAAAAATATTTTGTAAGTCTTCCTGTGATTGAATAAGAAAAGTACATTTACTTGTTGTTAAAGGAGAGGAGCTCATTGTTCGGAAGTTGGCAAACAAATGGTGAGCGATGGTCAGAGGGTCGCTTATATGTGGGCAAAGGTGGTGGAGGGGGAAGTAGAGGGGTGGGGGTGGTAGAGTGGTGGGGGAAGGATGATATAATCATATGCGAACCGGCGGCCAGAGCATTTTGCCGAAAAATCCCATTTGGGTAGGTTATGGGTGGTGTGTAGAAATAAGTATTAGCTGTAATATAAATTAGAAACACTAATAATTTTTATAAATTAAATATTAAATTTATATTTAACCAGAGCTTGCATTTCTTGTTCCTCGTCGTTTAATTCAACAATTTTAACACTATTAGTTGTCTGTTCCTCTTCCTCTGCACTTTGCGACGATGAAGACATGGAGGTGGCAGAAGAAGATGATGAGGATGAAAATATTTTGGTAGGATTGATGTATTGCACTGTGATGTTGATCCATCTTAAAGGATAGTTATCAATGAGTGTGAGTAAGTTTTGGAATAGGGCTTCCATCTCTTCTCTGTCGGTAACTAAATGTTGAAAGGAAATGAATTTATCATCCATGTTGTTGTCAGTGCGAGTAATGAAATAAGAATGAGAAGCGTATCGAATGATCCGTAGAATATATGTTGTAAAAAATAAGTGGTGGGGGTAATCTCAAGGTCAATCAAATGGAATTTTAAAAAAGGGCTGCAGTCAGTGACTACAGCTATACATCTGAAGCTTCAACAGGATCAGTAGACCAATCAGATCTGTACTTGCACGCATTTATGATGCATGTACAAAAGTCGTCTTTATAACATGCATTACACTCTCGGCAATTAACAATTTTTTCTGGATGAAATTTGATACATCTCTGGGGACAGCAAGTGTGGAAGTATCTTGATTTATAAATCTTGAAGGTTCGCAATTCTGGTGGTGGTAGTTGTTTTGTCTTGCATTTGCAGTAACAAGATCCGAAGAATTCACATTTTCTACAAGCTAATCCGTCTACCATCCATCTTCCTATATCGGTACATTTTTGTTCACAACAATAGCGTGGTTTGTATTTGTCTTTCTTGTTTTCCATGTTGACGCTTCTAAGTTTAGCCAAGAAATGAAGGTGTATAGTGTAGGATAGTGTGTTTTATAGACTAGAAAAAGTGGTGGGGGTAATCTCAAGGTCATCCAAATGGAGTTTTAAAAAAGAACATCTTACAAGTGTAAGATGTATTTATTTAAGATAGTGAGTTTTCATTCTCTTTTTCTTTCTTTATATCTTGTTTGTATTTTTCTTTTTCTTCTTTAGCCATAGCAATGAGATCTTCAGTGGATAGTGGATGTACTTCAGGAAATTTTAGAATTAATTTTGGTTGGAATCCTTCTTTAGTCAATACTTGAAGATCGGACGTCATTTGTTCTACACTTTGATAGTCTTTTCCGTAGATTTTTCCATTGAATTCAATCATCATTCTGTACAACATGGTAGTGGTAGTTGTTTTCGCTGCGTCAGTTGGGAAGCAAATGATGATTCTGTTTAGGTTACGCGTTCCTTTTATAGATGCCACAGCGACCACTCAATATTATTCAACATCAGTAATATTTCTGGAACTTAACATTACTTTGAGTAGATGGTGTTGTAGTTGAAGGTTGTGTGGAAACAAATACTTCTTCATTGCAGAATTTTTGTTTAGGAAACATCCTCATGTTGTTAGCGTAAACATCAATATTTAAACGATAACCACCGGCAAGTAACACTCGCAATTCATTAGTAAAATCGTCGAGTTCTTCAAAAGTTGTGATGGTGGTAGTATCATATGATGCACACTTAACCTTAAGAGACATGTTGTTATTTGTAATAACTGGAGAGCCAACAGAGATGTGTACGGCACGAAAGGTAGTCGTAGACTGATGAGATCCTCAAGAAAATTACGGCCTTTATATACCCTCAAAACTAGGTCAAGGTCGCCCAAACGTGTTTTTAAAAAAGCAACATATCGATAGTGCAGAAACACTATCGATATGTTGCCTTTTTTATTTTTTTTCATTTTTATTTTTTATTTATTTATAATCAGTTACATACATGTACAACAGTATATATAAACTACAGATTAGTTGCTAGTAGGCATAACATGAAGTGTAAGTTCAGTAGAGTTGCTTCCGCTAGGACCGTGAGCTGCTAAGTAGAGTGCGCCGGGGTGAATCAGTCGTAAATCTTCATTCTGCAGCAGTTGAACGAAGCGTTTGGGAAGAAATACTTGAAATTTTGGTTCATCACCAGGTGTGTAGGGTGCTTCACTTAATGTACAATTGATAGCGTCTCCAATTGATGTTTCCATTTTCTTAATAGTGTGAATAATATAATGTTTCTCTTCCTTCAATTCTGAACATTTTTTTGTCGGTAGTATAGTAGATTTAGAATGTTTGTTGAATTGATCAACAAGCGATTGTAGAAAATTTTGTGACGCCATTATCTTCTTCTTGCTATTGTTCGTCTTCTTCTTCTTGTGTTTGCGTGTTAGAGGTGTTGACTCCCCGGAGGTTCGAGTAATACTGATGCATTGTCATAGTGCCGCTCTCGCTTTTATACCCTTCGTTTCCCCCACCACTTTGCTGTAGATAGACATTCAAACGATATGCGTTTTTTAAAGCACATTGAGACTGTTGATGTTTAAAGTTTTTAGATGAAATACAGATGTTATCAAAGTAGCAATAAAAATCTTTCTCCATTTGCACATTTATTACTTCATGGTTTGTATATGTTTGTATCCAATTTGCTTTTTCCAATCCTCTTGTAAAAATAGTTTTGAACTTTTTGCAGAAATGATTCATAATGTGTGGCATCATATTGTAGGTTATAAAACCTTCATCCCATCTTAGATTATGAAAATGTTTCATCAACCATTTGTTTGTTACTTTAGCTTTGGTTGTTAATCTGTTGAATGGTAAAGGAGGCATAAATAAAAAGTGATAAACAACAGATGTTATCATATCTAGTACCACTAACTCTTTAATTATAAAATTTCCATCATTACCACGGAATGCTTGAAACTCTATGATACCTTGCTTTACTTCCATTAATTCTATCTTCTTAGAGAATGAAACTTGTTTATCCATGATGACGTTCAGTAGGCAACTGGTATGTTAATCCAGATTGACAACCTTTTATACCCCCAATATTCTTCTTTTTACTTACAATATTCTTTATTTGTTCAATTTGTTGCCGATTGTTGATTGTTGAAACTTGATTCGTTTTCCTTGGTTTCTTGCTTTTCTTCATCTAAATTAAAGTTGGTTTGATAGTGGTGTAACTGTCTCCACATATCTACTTCATGTGGTATCCTATTGAAGATTGAAGTATCTACTGGACCATATAGGATTGGAACATATGGTTGTTTATCCAATGCATCAATTAAATAGTCTTTGATAATTGCACTTGAGAATATTAGCTGTTTTAAATATCTTGTTATAGGACCAGTAGCACAAGTTAAAGTGTAAAACTCTTCTTTAGTCAAATGTATTTTTATATTATATTTAGTTAAATCTCTAAATCGAACTAGTTGTTGACCACGTTGTTTAACAATATCGATTTCAATATTTGATTCCAACAAACCTAGTTTTGTTTTTCTTCCAAATGTATTGTTACTCAGATAACATTCCAAAAGATGTATATGTTTCATAAAAGATTCCCAAGAAGTTTCAGTGAAGGTTACCATTTTAGATCCATGATTTAAAATAACAGTAGGAGAGTAATCCAATGATTTCATCACTCCAGCAGATACAGTCTTTGTCATACAAGAAGAAATAGGATAAAATATTCGAAGAAATACTTCCGTTAAGATGTTGGTGGAAATGTTATCTTCAATTTTTCTTTTCTTTGTTTCTTTTTCAACTTCCTCTTCTTCTGTCTTCTTATGTTTAAACTTGAGGAACTCATCCATTTCCTGTTCAACTTGTCTTTCTATATCCAAACTATTGTCAGCCATAAGAGGTGTAGTTTCTTCATTAGCACTTGATGTAGTAGAACTCATCTTGCGGACGATGTTACCCATACGACAATCAAAGATGAAATGAATTGTTAGCTCTTCTTTCTTGCTTTTATACTCGCAGATGACCTAGATATTGTTGATCTTTTGTAAAAACCTTACAAGTCATGCAAATGTTGTATTAATCCTTCTTAAAGTACATTCTTCACAATTCCTGTCAGCGGTGTGTAAGTAACTATTTTATCATGTAGAATTAAACAGTATGCTGAAGTTCCATCTGGTATTTTATCTTCAAATTCCATTTCAACTTTTATATCTACACTTGAAGATTTCACAGATTCATTTTGTTTTGAACAATCGATTACAACAATTGGAGCTTTTGAATAAAATTGTTCTGGTGATAGTAGTGGTGTATTTGTCTTACCATAATATGACGATTGAAATCTTGCATACATGTCATATAGAATGGAATAACGTTTCTTGTCAAATGAAACATTTAAACTGTCATATGGAAAGAACTGAGAGTTTAGAAAAACTTTGCAATTCTTTATCTTGCAATGGTCAAATTGACCAGCGTGCGCAGTTATAACATCTTTTCGTTTAGTCTGAAAACCGACTATTATGTACCTTGCTCGTTCTAAATAAGTAGAGGTTTTAACAGTCCATGTTTGTCTTTCTGTTTGAGGCAATATGGGGTATTCATGAAATTCCCAACTTCTAAATGGTATTACAATATCACGGTCAGATTTTAATTTTTTCAATAATAATACTCGATGTTCATCCGCCAATCTGACATGTGGTACTCTCCATACAACTTTATCCAATTGAAGTTGCCATTCCAAATCGGCATCTTTTGTTCCACTTGGCGCTTGTATTACATCCTTATTCGTTGAAGATCTGAGCAGTACCAGTTCTTGCTTTACATTTATTATTATTCTCTTGTAATCTTCTGCGAATCCCAAAAGTAATCGTAAAGGTACATTAAAATCAAAGTAACCATTTGAATTAGGAGTAATAGTGTCTTTATCAGGAGTTACCCATCCAGCCGAAATTAAAGAATTTTTTTCATGTGGTGTTATTGAAGTTAATCCTTTTAAAGTTGTTGATATACCAACTTTTTTTGTTGAATCAACTGTTACTCCAGATATTTCATATCTAATTTCATCAAACAGATATGCCATAGGGTTATTTATAAAAGGAACAGTTGAACCAGTTTTTCCATCCAATTTTGTTACTCTTCCTTCGATATATAAATAACTTTCACATGGTAAAGTATAAATATCTTGTTGTTGAATAGGAATCCTTATTTCATCATTATTATTTAATTTTGATGAAGTGTAAGGGTTGTGAGTGTGATATTCCTTCTCCCATAGGGTTTCGTCGAATGTCGGTCCTTGTGCTATATCCAGTATATCCATGGTTGGCAAGTTTTAGTCCGATCTTCTGTAGGAAGCGTATGTTGTCCGGTGTTAACTCGTCGAATGTTGAGGAGCTACTGAGCTCCCGGCTCTTCCGTTGTGGTTTAAATGATAATCCCATGTTGACTTTATATTGCCGCTCTGATATGTAATCGTATAGTTATGGTTTCTCCTCTAAAGTCAACACTAATGCCGTCTTGATCCAATATGTTCAGTACGATGTCTGAAATGAAACTGGTGTTTAATGGTAGGTATATCAGGTTTTGTGGCTTCTCAACTATTTTAAAACCAGGAGCTACTGTCGGGTAAAATGTGTGTAATATATGTTGATTTACTCCATCTCTATATGATCCGTGTATAATATTACACGTTACATCAATACTGTTCACCTTTAATATTGTTACTGTTGTATCGCCAGTATAATCATTTCCAGGAGCTAAAATTCCTTTCTTCTTTGAAAATCCGAGCAAATTGCCGATTGAGTGGTCTAAGCTAAAATCTATATAATACTTTGAAGTTATTTCTGCTTTTAATGTATTATTATTACCTTTTATAGAAATATTTTCTTCTCCAAGTTTCTTTTGTAATACTTGGTTTATGTCGTCTATTTCATATGCTCCTGTAGATAATGGAATTATTTTTAATTGTGAATAATTTCCTTTTTCATCTTTACTTTCATAATAATGTAGTAAATTATTTTTTCCTTCTGTAACATTGGGAATTGAATTGTATGTAGTCAAATCCAATAATGCTGCTTCCCATAGTTTGCCCGTAGATAAACGTAACGCTGGGAAAAGTGTACTTTTCAATGTTGATGAATTTCCACTCAACGACACTGTATACGATGACATCTTAAAGCTGACTGACGCTCTTCGCTAAGAACTCCAAACATAAATGTCCGCATATTTCCGTATTGCTAGGTTGCTCTCTTTTGTAGTTGTAGAATATATTATTGCAGTTCCGAAAATAATGTTGAAGTTCTTTTGGTGGCGGTAAATTTCCAAAACTATCAAAGTAGTAAACATTTTCTCCAAGTTTTTTATAACATACCCAATGAGTACCTGGTCCATAATTAGAGTCTAAGTTTACTATTCCAGTTTCATTTTTCCACACTCTATTTGGTAATGTATCTTTCATAAAAACTCCTCTGAAGAATGGTATTCTTAAACATTTCACATATTTTGACAATTGATAGTTTGTTAATGCTTCATTTGGAATTATCAATTTATTCTTCTCATTTAATACACACGGTACGGTCTTAAGTAAAGACCCGATCCGTTTTTTACCATTGACCATATGGATGTTTTCTTGACTTTCCTTTTAGGGTTAGTGCGACGTCTTCTTTTGATGTTCCCACCTCTTTTTGCAGCTTCTTTTTTACTAGGTTTTCTCCCGCGTTGTCTTCCACCACCAAACTTAGCTTTCGTCTTCATGGCTGTTGTCACTGCCCAAGCTGCTGCTTTTTCCGCAATACTGGCGTCACTTGATTTAACCCTTTGCCAAGCTTTTTCCGCTAGCGCTCTATCCGCTATTGATCTATTTGTTGAATCTGCAAACTTGGAATACGCTATATCGTGTTATTTGCAAGCTTGATCTAATTTATTAATTCCAGGATCTCCTCTTGCTAAACGTTTTGCCAACTTAGTTCCGGGTCCACAATATTGATAGCCTCCGGGCAGATGAAATTCGTATGGTAAAGCGTCTATTGCTCGATTTAGAACAGCACCAACAGGAATCCGTCTTAGCAGGGATAACGCAGCTGATGTTATACCACGTCCTTTCTTGCCGCTGTCTTGACGACGACTGAGCGTTGCGGTCTTCATTATGTCGTCTTATATAACCAGCGTGTTTACTCCACGAGCTGCTTTACATAAATGAATAACACATGCACAATTTTTATATTTAAATACTTAATTATTCAAATTAATTATATACTGATTTATAATTCTATTTTTAATCCAAGCTTCTCGTTCATCGGGTTGAATCATCACATGACTCGTTGTACTAGCTATATGATTGTGGGTATCGATAAGTAAATTGCCCACTATTCTTATTAAACAGTCTAAAGTTACAGCATCTTTTGGATGTTGGGGATCGTGTAACTGCATAATACGTTTATCATTACACGTGTAAGCAGTCGAATCACTTTTCGATGTTGTTATGACTTGTCCAATAGTAGCAGCATCATTTAAATCTTCTCCTGGTAAAATATTAATTATTTTTTTCATCTTTGCATCATATTTGGTCCCAAAGTGTTTATCCCAAGTTATTGTTTGTCTCAATGTAACACAATCATCATCTTCATAACCAGGATAAATATCTTTTATTCTTCTATTACGACCATTGTATGTACCTAATGTACCACCACTCGCAATTAATGTTTGCACCATTAGAGGTACATCTGTATCTTTTATACCAAATCTTCCATTTGTTATTGTTTTATGTCCTGCATCCCATTCATCATTATTTCCTTGCATTAAATCAAACATTTTATTTCCATGTATAAATGTATCTCCTCGCTTTAGCACGGCATCTTCATGTTTTACAAAATTCGATGTTCCCCTTTTTAATTCTTTAGATAATTGTTCCATAGTAACAGCGTCTTTTGGTTGAGAACCGAATTTTACATTTGACAATGCTTTTCCATGACAATCTATTTCATCAGCATCTTGTAAAATACAGTTGTCCTTGATGTATTTCAGGTTTACAGCATCACCGTCTTCCTTTGGGTATCCAATGTCATTTATAATAAACTTATAAAAAGAAAATCCTCGTTGAGTCTTTTCCGGTATTATAGAATGTAAATATTCTTTATTAACTGAATCTTTATCATTTTTTGGATTTGCCACATTGGTTATCCTATGATTTCCAGCATCATATGTTTGTCCATCTTTTAAATTGTTACCCCACTGCAATTTTAAAGTGTTGGAAAGTTCAGATGATAAATACTCTTTAGTAATTGCATCAGAACTGTCAGTTGGTTTATCAACATTAATTATTCTATGTGATTTAACATCGTAAGTATTCTTGTTTAATTTTAATGATGTTGAAGTTGCTTCTTTTACTGTTTTTAAATTTGCTCCATCAGTATCTTCTTCTGGGTCTTTAACAAATTTTAAACGTTTGTTACTCATATCATAGTCACCTTCAGGTGTTTGTGGCAATCCACTTCTTTTTCTGTTTTCTCCTCCTTGTACTCCTAGCCCGGAGTACCGTCCGAACTTGTCGACACTCATGATTGAACTGATCCACTGTATACTCACAGCTCTCTTATATATCCATAATGATTTATACAACTATTCCACGATTTCGAAGTTCGTCAACTAAAGCCACCCATTCATTATTTAAACCTGTATGACCAGCTTCCATGGCTTCATGTAATAGTCTCATTCTATCGACCAATTTGTTTATATCATTATAGTAAATCACATTTGTATTATATAGGTTTTTCATTAAACCTTTACCAGACGTTGAAGATTCTCCTTTTTTCTTTTTACCATATTCATCCATAAGTGATAAGTCCATAAGTGATAAAGATTTCCTCTTTAGCGGTTTCTTCAAAGCAGGCGCAGTTCGTAATGTTGGTAGTTTTCTCAGGGGAAACAATCTTTTTATTACAACTGAATATTTAGTTGCGCGTGTTCTATTTATCATTGAATCTTTGGAGTAATTCTTCTTATGAGCATTAGTATTTTGCAAAATTTCTTTAAAAGTATTTAAATCTTGTAGTGTATATTTTATAGGTATATTTTTAAAAATCAGTTCAAATAATCCTTTTGTTCCTTTATATTTATGCTCACCAATAACAATGTCATCATCTTCAGTCAAATATACTTTTGAATCTCCTATTTTAAATTCATTTCCATCAATTCTCGCTCCATATACATGTGACTTGTGTAGTTTTGGGTTAGCTTTTATTTCATGTAACATCTTCATGATATACTTTCTTCCAAGAGGTCCTTGTTGCAATATATCACTACTTAATTTTGTTAGATTTGGAATTGATTGTTCTGCTTCAGGTATATGTTGTTCTTCTTCTTCTTCTTTTTGAACATTTATTTCTGGTTCTTCTTGTCTTGTTTCTTCTCCTTTTTGAGAAACTTCACTATCACTTGTGTAAGAATCATCATCTTCTTCCTTTTTTAAAGTCTTTACTTCAAATTTAGAAACAGGTAGTAAAACATCTCCTTCAAAATGAGGTTTACCAATTGTTTCTGTTATCTGTTTTAAAGGTTCTGTAATAGGCTTAAATGTAGTCTCCAGAAATTCTTCTCTTTCATTCAAACCCATTCTTAATGCTCGATTTTTAAGTCTAATCGAGTCACTCAGTGATTTTATTTCTTTTAATAGTTTTTCTTGGTTCACCATGTTTACGCAGCGAGGTCCAATCTATTACTAAACGTATCATCAATCGTTCAATGAATTAATACAAATTTATCCAATCCTATACGATATCTTCCATTTTTTATAGCTTCTTCTTTCATAATAACAAGAAATCCATATTTTTCAGCCCATGCTTTGCCACACATTTCTTTAAATTTATCAAATGACATGTCTGCATTCACATGATCATAATATATGTGCTTTAAATTTGTTTCATCTTGCTTAAAGATAATTAGTAGATTTGCATTATCTCTTATTAGTTGTTTTGGAATTTTACTGTAAGTTTGACCAATATAAATGCTATCAATATTGTAATGTCTTCCCATGGCAAAATAACTTCTAATAGTGTCGTGATTTTCACAAGATACATCATCAAATATAAATATAGAAAATGGTTTAGCCTCGTTTGGCTCCATTATAGTTTCACTAGCATTAAACTTGTAAAAATTAACTTCAGGCACACTTGCGAGTACCTTATCCAATAATTGGTATTTGGGTTGTTGCAAAGATTTGGAAAAGATATAAATGTTGTTGAAACGTAATCCCTTAGGATTTGTTATTAAATTAAAAACCACATTTGTCTTTCCACAATTTGATGGTCCAGTTATTAAACATCTTATTGTGTTTGGCAGTAATTCACCATGTTTTCCATGATTTAACTTGTCGTTGTCAACTGTTAACTCATCAATATTATCAATAAAAAATCGATCCTTTTGCTGCACAATCTCCATCTTGTGTAAAGGTTAAACATGTAATGACTTCATAAATTGCTACACTAAGTCTTTTGTAGGGATCCAAGAGTCTTCACTTTTATCAAATCCCAACCAACGTACTTTCACCTTATCCTTTTTTCTTTGTAAAATTTTTTCAACAAGATATACATCGCCAACTGATGATTTTAGCAATTCATGTCCGTAGAATCCACCTTCAAGCAATTCACCCTTGTTGTCCTTTAAAATGTAGGTTTCAGGTATTGTTGGTTGCACTTTATAGATTGTAAATACTTCATTAGTCCAGTTTGGCAGATACCTTTTGCTAAATACTCCTTTGTACTTACTTATACGAACTTTATCATCAACTTTAAATGTTTTGGGCTGCATTTTTTCACGTTTAGGAGTAGTATTATTTTTAATACGTTTTAATACCATTTTAGCATTGGCACTATTTACTTCATTAGGCTTCATACCAATGGTTCGATGATACTTATTGTTATATTCTTTTATAAGTTGTGGTAATATATCATACCAAATATATGATCCTCGTTTGGAAAATGTTTTATACATTGCTCCTTTTAACGTTCTGTTAAATCTTTCTATTATTGAAGCTTTAACTTCAGAATTTGTAGAATAATGATTTATTTTATACTTCTTCATTAAAGCTGCAAAGTCTTTGTTAAAATATTCTTTTCCATCATCAGTTTGTAGATGTTTGATGTTGAAATTATTTCTTAGTATAGCCATTTCCATAGCTTTTGTAACACTTTTACCAGTCTTGTCCTTTAGCGGTAAAGCATCAGCCACTTTAGTAAAACAGTCTATAATCGCTAAAATGTATTTGAATCCTTTATTTAATTTACTATGTGGTATCATTTCAATAAGATCGGCTTGGAAAAGATCATTCATTCCTTTTATAATTGTATTTCTTCTAGGAAATTTTCTTCTTGCCGGCTTATGAAGTTCATTTACAATCTTGTTCCTTAAATCTTCCATCTTCAGTTGTGTCTTCCACACCGCTTGTAAAAATACTGATCTCTAAAATGGTTTATCCTCTTTTATATGGTTAGATTATAGGTCAAGGCCATATTACATTGGTGTAAAAAAGAGGGAACATGACATTGAGCTTGTCATGTCCCCTCTTCTTTACGGAAAGGAAGAAGGTAAAGGACGAAGAATAGGTTTATTGGTCGATAGGGTATAAGGAGTAATGTCCAAATGGTAAAGTTTTTATATTATCTTCCAGGATGTACCTCTTATCATCCTTACAACTCAAAGCCCATTTGGTTTGCTTTACACTGAAGAGACGATGGTTGAAGCTTCTTATGGTGTTAAATGTTGCTGTTGTCTCAACATTTTCAAATAAGCATCTCTTGTATTCTTCAAACTGTACATTCTTCTTCAGGTATGAGGTTTTTATACCTTTGGCCTTCTTCACGATTTCATGTTCTCTTTTTTCATTTTTGTACAATTTAAATGAATACAATTTAGACATTAAAGCAACAACCTCTTCCATTGGCACGCTATTTGTTTCGTCTTTGAACTTTCCCAATACCTTTTTATTTTTACCATTGTCGTAGTTGGGATGGTCTTGTGGATAATCAGAAAAGTCAAAGTCGTTATTGTAGATAAAACAGCGTAGGTCTTCATACATATCTTCAGTTCTTATCCAATAAATAAAAGCGTCCGTATCCATGTATACAATGCCGATGTTTTCTCTTCCATAAAATTTAACCATCTTGTTGTAATGGAAGTCATACATGTGGGTCTTTGAAATATCTAGAATAGACATCCCCACATATAAAGGACGATCCATTGTAATTGAAATTTTGTTCATGGAAACAGCTACAAGATTTTCGTTGATTATTATGGATGATCCGAAGTTAGGTTTTTGTACCAGCTTTTGTAGTTTCACCGGATCACTAACTAGTTTCACATTCTTATGCTTTCTTTTGTTTTCCAGTGTCTTGCCAAATATCGCATTATTCATCAATTTAAAAAAGTCCTTTTGAAAATTAGATGTAGCTGAAGTTCTTCTTTTTGTGTTGTTGTCAATGTATGACTTTAACCAACAGGATTGAGAAAATTGTAAAGCTCTATTAATTTTTGTTATTCTCAATCCTAATTCTAGGGCTTGTTGTATTACCCAATAATGAGCAACATATCTTGATTTGTTGGTTAAAGTCATCATTAATTTAGGCCATCTGCCGGTTGGTGATATTTCCGTCTTAGCCAGTAGAGGTAAATCATAATGGTGGTCATGCAAATGTTCAGGGTACTCAATGTCTACATCCAAAATATAACCAGTGTCTCCATGTTTCGCTATATTCATGATGTTTCCAATAGAATCAGGGTCTACCCATTTGAAGTTGCCATATGGGAGAGGATTCGACATGGCCCATCCATAAAGGTTATTTGCATCAAAATAACCTAAATATGTACTTGGTTTTGATGCATCAAAATTGGGCAAATATTTGTTATTTGCTTTTACATGTCGTGTTACGCTTTGAGTTAGTCCCCCTCGAACACCTGATTCCAACATCAGCACCATGTCTATATCTGTAAGAAGTTGGAGTTTACATTTTGTTTCCTTTAACATTGCTTGCCAAGCTAGTCCAGGTGATGTACAAGAATGCAGAGGGTCTAATCCATATGCCTTAAAACATGTATTTCTAAACTCTTCCATTATATCACAAAGTAAAGTTACATCTAGTTTTACATAAAAGTCCGAATATTCTCCAAGTGTTTTAAATCCTAATTCATTCCATACTCTACACGCATGTTCATAATCTTCATGGGATATATCTGTGTCATATAGTTTACTTTTAAATTCTTCTTTTGGTGGAAGGGATGTTTCATTAAATCTTTCTAAGCTATCTATATAATCATACGGGAAAACACCTTTGCGAAGAACTAAATTAACCTTGTCATTACTTACAATCTTCTTGGTTTCTATTAAATCTTCTGTTCTCAGGTTTTCAGAAAGCTTCATTAAACTAGATGGCATAAAACGGTAAGAATCTAAAAACCGAAGCTTTATATTTCCAACTTTTTTAGTAAAACTTATAAACTTCTCCGTGGTTTCAGCTATGACATCAATTTCTCCATTATCTCTTCCTAATTCCGGAATGATAAAATGCGCATCATAAGCACTAAGGTTATGTAATATTACAGGTATATTTGTAGGGATCTTGTAATTGATATTACAGCTGTTACATGCAGCACCTCTATAATACCCTGTCAGATGGTCATGATCATGAACCTTGTGATTTTCCACAGTAAATTCATTTCTACATAGATAACAATGAGTTGCATTTTCATGTTGAATCTCTTCTTCTTCATCCAAAGGTATCATCGGTATAATATCACTGTACAATCTTTCAACACTTTCCGCTATTATATACAACTGATCAAGGAATATTTTAGAAGCATTAACACCACGATAGACAATAGGTTTTGAAGTTAAATTAAATCTATTTAGATGTTCTTCAGAAAGAGTAGATTTAACCATTAAACAAAAACTGTTTGGATCATGTATCTGATACTTAACACTTTTCCTTGCTACATCACCATCATTATTTTCAATAGGCACTAGTGTCGATTCAAAATCAGCATAGACAACAATAGTGTAATAAAATTAGTCTGGAAAAATGAAATAATTTTTGGAAAGCCAATTTCTTTTGAAATGTCTTCTATGGCGTCCCCTGACCTTCCTCCGAAAAGTCCCCAGAAATCCCATATGGGGATCACGCTTAAAAATGAGGGGTTGGCCCATAAGGAGTTACATTAAAATTAGATATTAAGCATACTAAATATAAATATATTCCAGAAGGTTTATATACATCAAATTAAAGGTCTTCAAATGTAGAATACAATGCCGTAAACCCGAACTCAATATAACTGTCGGGAGTGAAATGGCAGGCGTTCAAGTTTAGAATACAATAATATTATCAAAACTTTGAAATACAATAACTTCCGACATATTTGACCTTTTGAGGTCTGGTTTTCGGCTATGTACTCTCCTTAATAAGACCTTTAAAATGATGTATAGCATGGCTATGGACTAAGAAAAAATTTTCAAAACTCCCTCTTTGGGACGTCCATGTAGAGGGTGGTTCAAGGGTAATATGATGGGCATATGTCAAACTATCCCTATTTGCTTAGGTAATTGTACAAGCAACCGTTTGCCGCAAACCGCACCTCGAAAGGTCAAGTATTTCGAAAATTATTACATTTTTAAGCGTTTACGTTAAAATGTGATTTTTATTCAAAGTTTGACAGGCTGCAGTTTTTGACTCAGGTAACCTTTTGAGATGGGGTTTGCGGCATTAAATTCTACTACTTAAGAGCTTTAATTTGATGTACATAAACCCATTGGTCGAAGAAAGATTTATTTCTGACTCCACGTGGGCCATCCCATCATTTTTAGGCATGTTGCCCACTGGGGATTTCAGGGGACTTTTCTGAGGGAGGTCAGGGGATGGCATAAAACACATTTCAGCAAAAATTAGCTGTCCAAAAATTATTTCATTTTCCAGCCATATTTTGGCTTAATTTTACTACACTACAATGGGAATCCGATATTGATGGGAGATTTTCTCAAATTTTAACTCTGCTTTACTTGAACATGGTAAGATAATTTTTGCTTCATAATTGTTGTTACATAGTTTTTTATGCTCTTGTAACCATTCATTTCCTTCTCTTCTTTCTTCATGAAAATTAAAGCATCTTTTGCAAACTATCTTCTTATGTCTAGTTTTACATAGTTGATTACTTACAAGAGTTTCAAATTTTTTAATCCATACATAGTGGGAAACATCACCTGTTGTAAGTAGTAATAAGTCTGTATGATCTGGGAGTTCATTCTTCACCACACGCAATGGGTACACTTTATTCGAACCGTCTAAACCAAAAACATTAACAGATGTTCCAGGGTTTTGTTTTTCGAACTTTGGGATGTCCTTCAAAGCCACTGGGTAAGTCAATCCTTGGAAATTATATCTATATCTGTGTGTTTCATATTCTTCACTGGGTCTAACTGCATGGTTAGGTGGTACAAATTTTGCCGTCATTGCATATCTAAAACATTCCATATCTTCATTTTGAACATTTATACATGATTTGGTGTCTGAAATTTTCTTTGGGAGTGGAATATAACTGCTACCCCTTAATCCATAGCCGTGTTTATGAACTCTAATATCCATACCCTCAATACTAACCAAACTCCAACCAGATCCTCTTCCTTCATGTTCTTGAATTTTTGTTAATATTTCTTCCAAACAATCTTCAACTATTGAATTAATATCTGAACTTGCCATGATGGTCTGGTTTTTTGTCATGAATCCTCTTGGTGACATTTCTCCTTCTACATTAGTAAACATAGCATTTAATAATATGCCAAATTTAATAAAGTTTAGTCTTCCTAATTCTTCTGTGAGTGTTTTACTTACAATTGTTCTTACTTCTTTAAAAAACTGATCCAATTCCAAATTTTCATTTTGAATTTTGTGGTGCATTACTACTCTACCTTCTAAAGCAAATACTTTTAAACACGGTATTTCATTAGATGGTCCTGCTAATGGTTCTTCTTCTTGTTGTTCTTCTTTTGGTTCTTCTTCTTCATATAGTTTTAAATCTTTATATTCTGTTTCTGTTACATCTTCATTATTATTATGGAATAATTCTTTATGTATTTCTAGTAGAATATTATCATGAAAAGTTTCTGAGCAAATTTCACATTGATGCAATATTTCATTAGATGGTCCTGCTAATGGTTCTTCTTCTTGTTGTTCTTCTTTTGGTTCTTCTTCTTCATATAGTTTTAAATCTTCATATTCTGTTTCTGTTACATCTTCATTATTATTATGAAATAATTCTTTATGTATTTCTAGTAGAATATTATCATGAAAAGTTTCTGAGCAAATTTCACATTGATGCATCGTGTTGATGTTTACTCTTTGAAATTTAGCACGGAAATGAAATGCTTCTCCCTTCTATTCCCTTTATATAATGCTTCCCCCACCACATTTGTAAGGTTTTTTTTTTTTTAGTGAAATGTTAGAATTAGTAGTTTAACACTAAAGGTGAAAAGTAATGATTAAAGCCTATATTTTCTTCCAATTGCAAATACTCCACATATGCCTCCGCCCACAGCCATAACAGATCTATGTTTCTCCAATATACACCAAAGGTGTGTCTATCATCTACCAAAATTGGAGATCCTATGTTTACTAATCTTCCATTTTCTATCCATGTCACAACTTCAATTAAAAACCTTCCTATAATATCCATTGGTGAATTTGGATCCACAAATATTCTTGTTACAACATTTTCACTTAACAAAGGCACTTCAATTTCTTCAATTTCTTCATCATTTTCTTCATCCACCTCCAATACTCCTTCAACTTTTGTACATTTGTTATAAAATATTGAAGCATCTTGGGGAGACATGTTCACTCTAGCTATTATAGGTGAAGAATGTTCTCAACACAAACCACACCACTCTTATATCACCATGTTATTGAGTGGGGTGGGGGTGTTTTTTATGGTACAATTTTAGTAAAAGAAAATAATACAATTCTGTCTTGACCACAATATTGCTCTTAATTAGAGCTTTTCATTGATGTATGACTTGCCCTATTCCGGCAAACCATTCTTGAATTATTAGCCATTTTCTAATCCGAATTATTGTCCGGGGGGGGGGGGGCTCGTCAAGTTCAAGTTCAAGGTCAAGGTCACCAAGGCCAAGTTCACTGTTGGGGGGGGGGGCTCGTCAAGTTCAAGGTCAAGGTCACCAAGGCCAAGTTCACTGTCGGGGGGGGGGACTAATTGTTATTTGGGGGGGGGGGGGTTAATTACCTTAATTTAGGTCAAGGTCACCAAAAAAATAATAATGATCCAAAGTGATGGAGGCGGCCACGGCTGTCTCCACCACTCTGTTTGCCTAACACTTCCCCAAATCCCAACCCACTATAGTTACGTCTTACAAGGGATCCCAATTTTTGGCCCGCACGCACGTGGCGATCCAGTTTGGTGAGCTGTGATACGGGCGGTTCAGTCTCGGGCCCGAAGGCACTGGGCTTGACCATCCAATTATAATAGGGAGTCTGGAACAATTAATGCAAGACGCAACTCTAACCTCCCACCCTTAATCTAAACCCACCCAAATATGATTATTTCCTAACAAAATTAAACATTTTAAAGCAATAAAAAATATGCGCTACCTACGGCACAACGCGCATGTCCCACCCATATTTAATGAAGTTCAACAGAACTTCTATAATTTAAATTTAAATTTAATCTACCCTCCTAACAGCTAGCTGTGAAAGGTTATTAGTACACACACACACACACAAATACAGAATAATTACATCAACACTCAACATTAAATGCATAAACACATTTTTTAAACATTAGCAATAATATAACACACCTTAATGCTAACATCGCAATGCGCAAATTAAAACTTAAAAATAACGCAACTTAAAACTAAAAAATAAATAACATTTTACACACACACAGTCACACACAAAAAATATTAATATTAAAACCCTAACAGCAAGAGTAACTCGAATATATATCGGCCGCTTATATATTTGAGGTACCCTCTGAGTTCGGAACAACCATCGCGTCCGATGATTTGTTCCGAACTAACTCAGCGATAGTCGCCAAAAAGGTTCTCGGCTCACAAAGTGGTGGGGAGAGCCGTAGGGGTTTAAGGGGGATAGAACGTCCAACGTCAGTGGAAATTTCCAATGATCTATTCGTCACATGTAGGTCGCCGCTAATGCAGGTGGAGCGTTGTACCTTGCAATTAACGTTAGACAACACCTGGTTTAATCCGCCGTTGAGCTTCACTGAGGCTTACCCCATCGCGTAACACCATAATTGTTGCCTGTTATTATCTGAGTAATGGCAGAAAATTATCTGTCCTCTTTTGCCACTTAACTATAGTTATTAAACTATTGGCAACATCAAAGCTAAATTGGTGTTATATAAATGTAACCACTATCAACCTAATTCATTTTGATAAGTGAAAGTGACGGGGGGGGGGGGGGGTCAACACTTTTTTTCTTGGGGGGGGGGGGGGTCAAGTTCAACATAATTGCTATCTGTGCTTATATAAGCCGCAACGCGGTCGCGCGTCTGCCATTTACTCCCCAGGTACCGCAGCTGAAACAACTAATCTGTAAGTCTCTACCACCTAGTAATGTTACATATGCTTTGTTTTAACTTACACCTGTTAAGCTTGCTATTTTTTATGTAATTTATTTTTTCAACTATTTCTTAACATATAAAATACACTTTTATTTTATATATAATATATCAAATAATCTCACGTTACTATTTTTATTTTAGTTTATACTTATTATACAAGTTAACCCCTACAGAATAATTAACTAACTTCTGCTGCTAGACTAAACTACTTAGACTATAAACAGTTAACACCCATATATTAATATATAATTATTATACTGCAAGTTTTACCTGTACAAATGCTAGATGTAATTGCGATTAATCGTCTACAACGCAGTTCTTAAACCCTTATAAAATAATTGACTAACTTCTACCACTAGCGGTAATTTTTAAAAATTTTACAAAAATTTATTAACTATTTTTTCCCCCTACTAGAACCTTTCGCTACGCTGCCGCCCCGACAAAGAACTAAAATCTCCAAAGTTCTTCCCTTTTATCTCATTCTCTTAGGGGAGGGGGTTAGGGGGGTTCCCACAACCCTATATAAGCGGCATCGGTACCTTGCGCGTGCGCCATTATAATGGCAATAGGGCGACAGTAAACATCTATCCATAAGTCTCTTAAGACTATCAAACATTTTTTAACTTACTCTTATTACTCTAACATATGTTTGCGCTTATTATGCTAATTAGTCTCTATATATTCAGACACACTCGCGGGCACTAATCATATACTCGCTGAATTTTGGAGAGTACACATCTCCCCTTTGAATATTATTATGGATTCGCACACTTTACATTTAAAACTTTTGCGTACAAAACACATTTTACAGAAACAATCTAACTCCACAATTTCAAAACCGCATACTACTTTGAGTAAGCTTAAAAAATACTTCAGTTTTCACCCGTTGTACTTTGTAAAATCTAACCTTTGTAATACTTGTTCTACTGATCCTATTTTACACTCTGTCTTAACTGAAATGCTGAAATATCAAAATTTCAATCTTGTTACACCTATTGACAATCCTATCCAATTATTCTTATTCACTATATTACCAGGTTTATATGATCATTCTTCCTCAGACACATGTCTTGTTCTGCTCTATCAACTTGCACTGTAACCACCTAGGACCTCTCCTTTTTTGCAATTATGGACACACAGCGGGATTCACCCATACAGAGTAATAAAATAACTATTACTGCTACAAATAATGACAAAGCAATTCTTCAATCACTGATGAGTTTTTATTAAATAAATATATTTTAAAAACCCCCTCTGGATGACCTTGACCCACTTCCAAAACCCACCCATCACTGTCAAAGAAAACCCCCAGCCGCTACTACCCCTACAACAGTTACAACCGCTGACCTTGACCTGGACCAGGAGTGGGCAAACCCCACTACTCCGGTGTTCAGGTTTACGTGATCAGCTGGTATTCTTGATGGATAAGAACACTGAGAGAACATTTGAGTATGTCTAGTTTCAAAATTATAAAACTCATAAAAACCCTTAAAACCATAAAAAATTATGTTCGTATTATTTTCAGATGAAAACATTTTCTTTTAAAGAAAACCAAGCCCTATAAACATAGGCCTACATGAGTCAAATCCAAATATGCAACCCATGCACATTACATTGGATATCCTAAATTTGGATTTAAACTGGGTTCATAAAGCACCTGTTGTCCCTAGACTTACTGGGCCTACAATGGACGACCAAAAGAACAGTCACACGATTTTTTTTAAATATTCTCTAATTGTTTCAATTATGTTTCATTTTCGACTGTTTTATTTACAGTACAACAGTACTCGCCTTTTTATGTTTAGACTTACTTTACTGTTACTAATTATGCAACGTCGTTTTTTACTGCACTTTATTCATTTATTGTTTCATCAGGATATGTAAAGTAATAACGGATACCTGCTGGCACTACTTTTCTCTCCAGATTTCGCAATCCGCCTCACAGACAACCTGTGTATAACTTGTGTATAACATGAGTATAACTTGTGTATGAGATGTGTATAACTTGTGTTTGACATGAGTATAACTTGTGTATGACATGAGTATAACTTGTGAAGCGGTATCTCACCTTCCACTGGAAATTCGCTTTGAATCGGTGTTAAAATTTATTTCAGTAAAACAATACCCTCAACCTTTAGTTATTTCTTTACCAATTTCAATTTTGTTTGCATCCAATATTCCTTTTTTATATGAAAACGAAAACCTTTTCTCGCAGTTAAGCTTACTTCCATGGCTTTGATTTTAAAATTAGATTTGATAATGTAAAAAATAAAAGATTTTCGTCTCATTTTATTTTAAACTAATACATTAATAAGCTTAACCTAAAATTCTAATTCAGCTTTTACAATAGTAGATGCTTGAGATTTTACGTTGACATGACACAAAAAAATTTATTTATCATTTTTATTGGGGATTAACTTATAAAGCGGATTGGTAAAAACAACAAATTATATATTTAAGATAATTGTTTAGGTATGAATTGATTAGATGAATTTAGGAATTCAAAAATTATTTACCTAACTGTGATCCTGGTCTAATCTGCCCTCCGAGGACATTCAAGCATTCAAGGCCTCTAAATAACATTCTTGCAACTTCAGACTTCATTCACATTTGGGGTTCGAGCTACTAAATGTAGAAACAGTTGATGTGAATGAACGTGGGATCGGCATCAAGAAAGCTATTGTTAGATACTAGTCGAAGACAGAAGAAAATAATTAGCTTGATATATGCAGGCAGGGGCTGAGAGCCGATCAAAGATGTTGCTCTCTTAATCGGTAAAACAAGAGGCAGAATCCAAACAGGCGCTGTTCAAAGCATCCAGTAAATATTTGCTTTGTTTATCGTGATTTACAGCTGTTGTGGCTATCATTGGCAGGACTACTGCATAAACTGCCCCTAGTCCTGCTTCTGCTACTTTCGATTCTCGTTAAAATAATTTGCTGACACACATTCGCGAATCTTTTACATTTATGTAGCTCCTAAACAAGTATTTTGCACTTTTCGAAAGTTGTTATTACGCATATTTAAACGGACTATAGTTTCAAAATCTCTGAGTGCCATAATCTCCGGAAATAGATTGGTCTAAAGTTTTTGCACGTTATTCGAAATGGAGAAAAACTCATTGAACTACTTTATAAAAATCCCCACCACTTTATATATTTTGTCACTACCAACAGTAGTGGGAAAAAGCCACTTCTAAACCGGAAGTGACGTCAGCTGCCAGGGCAGCTGCAGGGGTCAGATGGTGTCAGCTGCCAGGGCAGCTGCAGGGTGCAGATGGCGAGAGCATATGCCCTGAATTTGAAGTAGAATTGGGCATGAATTAAGAGTTAGTTGAAAAGTAAAATTCAACTGTGTTAACTAAACTCTAAAAGTTGAACAAAAATTAAGAGTAAGATCAAAACTGAAATTCAACAGTTATAACTGGGGGCCTGGAAAGTATGTCAAGGTCATCCAGAGTAAGTTTTAAAAAAGCCTACCCAACTACCACCAGAAATAGTTCAAAGTTGAACTAGTTGGTGATAGTGGGATAGGCTGAAGTAAATTTTGAATTTTATTTGTGAACATATAATTAATGTGCAACAGCAGAGTTTAAACAAGTTGAACTTTTGTGATGAACTACAGAGTTGTAAATGCAAACACCAACGACGATGAGAAGGTAAACGCAGAGTCCCCAGATGATGTATTTGAAAAGCTTGAACAAACGTAACATTTCGAGTTGGTTTTCCCGTTCCATTTCCAATCGTTTAATTTCCAATTTCAATTTATCCTCTTCTATTCTAGTTATGAAGGGAACTTCATCCATCATATCCATCATGATTTTGTAGTGTTTGAAATTTTAAAACAAGTGATGTTGATAGTTCAAAAGTTGAAGACGGAATGAGAAGTGAAAGCGAGAAATGTTAGTTAAATAAAGAAGTGGTGGGGGGAACGAAGAATTACAAAGAAGTGGTGGGGGAAATATTTTGCTGTTCATTATTACCATCAGTAGTGTCAGATGGTGCAGGAGTTAGATTTAGTAAACTGTCTTCGTCCGAACTTTCAATCTTATCACAAATAGGACAATCGTATGTTATTTCCAAATTAATTTTGATGGTTGTAAAATTATCTACAAGTTCTTGTAAAATATTAAAAATGTCTTGTAACTCTTCTTTAGAGTTTATTTCAAAACTAGAATTCATTCGGGCCAATGGAGAGTTGTTCATTATTGGAGAGTCGGTGATGGAATGAGGATCGGCGCATAGGGAGGGGGCTTATATAATGGTGACCTTGAGCAGGCGTCTAGGGAGGGGGGCTGTCTAGGGAGGGGGCTTTTATATAGGGAACCTTGAGCTTATGATTGAATAAAACGTTTAGTTCTTCTTCTCCATCTTTTAATTCAATTATTTGAACCGAAGTAGTTGTTTCATCTTCTTCACTTGATGAAGAAAACAATTCACCAGGATTTAAATATTGAACTACAATTCTGAACCATCTTATAGGATATTCGTCAATGACAGAAAGTAAGTTTTGAAACAATTCTTCCATCTCCTCCCTGTCAGTTATTATATGTTCAAATTTGATAAATTTGTTTTCCATGTTGTTAGTTAGAGTGTTGGAAGTGGAATGATTTAATATTATATAAAAATTAGAACTAGTGGTGGGGGAAATCTCAAGGTCATCCAAATGAAGTTTTAAAAAAGAGTGTAAAACTGAAATTACACATTTGATGGTTCTACAGGATCGGAATACCAATCTGATCTGTATTTACATCTTTTTATCATATGTGTACAAAAATCATCTTGATGAGAATTGGTGCGTTGACAATGAGCAAGATCTAGAGGGTGAAATTTGAAACATCTTTGAGGACAACATGTATGAAAATATCTTGATTTGTAAAATTTTAAAGTTCGCAATTCCGGTGGTGGTAGTTGTTTTGTTTTGCATTTGCAATAACAAGATCCGAAGAATTCACATTTAGTACAAGCTAACCCATCCACCATCATTGGTCCTAAATCTGTACACTGTTGTTCACAACAGTAACGAGGTTTGTACTTGTATTTTTGCTCTTCCATGTTGACGCTGCGGAGTCCAGTGAAAGAATAAGAGTGTATAGTGTTGAATAGTGAGTTTTATGTACTGTGAAAAGTGGTGGGGGTAATTTCAAGGTCATCCAAATGGAGTTTTAAAAAATTATACCTTACAAGTGTAAGGATTATTAAAATTTAGGAAGTTTGTTTCTCTTTGTTTTCTTCAGACTTTTTCTCTCTCTCCGCCTTAGCCATAGCAACAAGTTCTTCTGTTGATAATGGATGTACTTCAGGAAATTTTAAAATTAATTTAGCTTGATATCCTTCTTTAGTTAATACATCTAAATCTTGGGTCATTTGTTCAATGGTGTTGTAGTCTTTTCCATAGATTTTTCCATCAAGTTGAATCATCATTCTGTACAACATTTTCTTAAATAGGTCTTGTCGTGGTGAGAGCTGAGAAGCAAATGATTATTTATACAAGTATCACATCCTTTTTATTAACTCATATTGATCATGTGATTCTTTAGTTGTAGTTTTGTCTGTCAAAAGTTATTCAACATTGGTAATACTTTTGGAACTTGATGTTATGTTGACCAGTTGGCGATGAAGAAGTTGTAGGTTGTGTAGAAATAAATATTTCATCATCGCAATATTTTGTTTTAGTGAACATTCTTGTATTAGTAGCACTAACATCAACAGTTAAGTGATAACCACCGGTAAGTAAAACTCGCATTTCGTTGGTTAAATCTTCGAGTTGTTCAAAAGTTGTTATGGTGTTAGTATCGTAAGATGCACACTTGACCTTTAGGGACATGTTGCAGTTTTATATTCAGGGATTAAGAGCGAGATGTGTACGGTATGAAAGGTAGCAGTAGACTGATGAATTTTGCAAGTACATTTCCCCTTTTATAATTATACAAAATTGGGTCAAGGTCATCCTGTAGAATTTTTAAAAAAAGCAACATATTGTAATGTACAAAGACATTACAATATGTTGCTTTTTTTATTTTTATTTTTTTTGTTTTATATCATATTTATTGAAAAAACAAATACAAAGAAATATTTACAATGTTATGTACAAATTAATCAGTAGTAGGTGTTACATGAATTGTAAGTTCAGTAGAGTTGTTTCCACTGGGTCCATGTGATACCAAATAGAGTGCGCCGGGTTGAATTATACGAAGATCTTCATTTTGAAGTAGTTGTACGAAGCGCTTTGGTAAGAAGATCTGAAATTTTGCTTCATCACCAATTGTATAAGGTGCCTCGCTCAAAGTGCAATTTATAGCATCACCTACTGAAGTTTCCATTTTCTTAATAGTATGAATGATGTAGTGTTTTTCTTCTTTTAGTTCAGAACATTTCTTTGTAGGTAGAATTGATGATTTAGAATGAGCGTTGAACTGATCAACTAAACTTTGAAGTAAGTTCTGTGATGCCATATTGATGTTGTTGTTAATCTTCTTGTTAATAAGAATGTCCGTCGGAGATGTTGTCTCTTCGGAGGTTTGAGTAATACTCATGCTGTGTCATGGTAGCGCTCTCACTTTTATAATCGACACTACCCCCACCACTGACACTACCCCCACCAGTTTGTTGAAGGAAATTATTCAAGCGGTAGGCATTCTTTAAAGCGCACTGCGACCTTCGATGTTTAAAACTTTTTGATGAAATACAAAGTTCGTTGAAGTAGCATTGGAAATCTTTATCAATTATTGCATTAATCACTTCGTTGCTTGTAAATGATTGTATCCAATTTGCTTTTTCCAATCCCCTTGTGTAGATAATTTTAAACTCTTTGCAATAATGATTCATAATGTGCGGCATCATGTTATAATTAATGAAACCTTCATCCCATCTTAAGTTGTGAAAATGTTTGTTCAACCATTTGTTTGTAACTTTCGCTTTAGTTGTTAGTCTATTAAATGGTACTGGAGGTTTGAACAAATAATGATAAACTACTGATGTGTTCATGTCCAAGATTACTAATTCTTTAATAATAAAATTACCATCATTTCCTCGGAAAGCTTGAAATTCAATTATACCTCTTTTAACTTCCATTATATGTGGCGCATTAGAAAACGAAACCCGTTTATTCATGATGAAGTCTTACTAACAACTGACTTAAAAATTGAATGAGCCGATGTTTATAACAGACAGGATTGTTCTTCTTCTTTCACTTCTTGTGCCACTTCATCAATATTAAAATTGGTGTGATAGTTGTTTAATTGTCTCCACATTTCAACTTCTTGAGGTATTCTATTAAAGATTGAAGTATCCACGGGACCGTATAAAATTGGAACAAAAGGTTTTTTGTCCAATGTATCAATTAGATAGTCTTTAATTATTGCACTTGAAAATATTAGTTGTTTCAAATATCTGGTGACGGGACCGGTAGTACAACTTAAAGTGTAAAATTCTTCTTTAGTGAAATATAATTTAACATTATGTGTAGTTAAATCTCTGAAGCGAACAATTTGTCCTCCACGATGTTTTACTATATCAACTTCAATATTTGATTCCAATAAACTTAATCTTGTTCTTCTTCCAAATGTGTTGTTACTTAAATAGCACTCCAAAAGATGTAAATGTTTCATGAGAGATTCCCAAGTAGTTTCACTGAAAGTAACCATTTTGTTTCCATGATTTAAAATAACAATTGGTGAATAATCCATTGATTTTAAAATTCCAACTGATATACTTTTTGTCATGCATGAAGAAATTGGGTAGATAATCCGAAGAAATACTTCTGTTAAAATATTGGTTGTAATGTTAACTTCAACCTTCTTCCTTTTTACTTCTTTTTCAGCTTTTTCTTCTTCTCTCTTCTTATGTTTGTTGAATTTTAGGAACTCGTCCATTTCTCGTTCAACTTGTTTTTCTATATCTGAACTATTATCATCCATTAGAGGTGTATTTTCTTCTCCGTTAGTAGAATTCATCTTGCGAATGATGTTTCCCATACGACGGTTGAAGATAGAATGAAGTTTCTACTAATTATTTTCTCGCTTTTATATTTTTCGTAAATCCTTGAAATTTATACAATTACATAATTGTTTGTTTTCAACTTGTCTTTCACAAATGAAATTCTAACCTCAAAAATTAAAGCAGATAATTCTAACCTCAAAAATTTGCAGTTGTTGTACAATTCTTCTTAAAGTACATTCTTCACAATTCCGGTCAGCGGTGTGTAAGTAACTATTTTATCATGTAGAATTAGACAGTATGCCGAAGTTCCATCCGCTACTGGTTCTTCAAATTCCATTTCAATTTTTATATCCACACTTGATGATTTTACCGATTCATTTTGTTTTGAACAATCGATTACAATTATTGGAGCCTTGGAATAATACTGGTCAGGTGATAATAGTGGTGTATTAGTCTTTCCATAATATGATGATTGAAATCTTGCATACATATCGTATAAAATGGAAAAACGTTTTTTGCTGAACATGACATTCAAATTGTCATAGGGAAAGAATTGAGAGTTTAGAAAAACTTTACAATTCTTTATTTTACAGTGATCAAATTGACCAGCATTTGCAGTGATAACATCTTTTCGCTTAGTTTGAAAACCGAGTATTATGTACCTTGCTCGTTCCAAGTAATTTGATGTCTTGACGGTCCATGTTTGTCGTTCTGTCTGAGGTAGTGTAGGGTATTCATGAAATTCCCAACTTCGGAATGGCATCACAATATCACGGTCAGATTTCAACTTTCTCAATAATAGGATTCTATGTTCATCAGCCAATCTTACATGAGGTACTCTCCAATCAACTTTATCCAACTGTAGTTGCCATTCCAGTTTATCTTCCGTAGTTGCAGGGTCTGCAAGTATCAAGTCCTTATTAGTTGAAGATCTGAGTAATACTAATTCTTGTTTGACATTTATTATTACCCGTTTGTAATCTTCAGCGAATCCCAAAAGCAATCGTAAAGGTACATGAAAATCAAAGTGACCGTTGGAAGCTGGTGTTATAGTGTCTTTATCGGGGGCAACCCATCCGGCAGTGACTATTGAATTCTTCTCATGCGGTGTTAATGATGTTAATCCTTTCAATGTAGTTGTTAAACCAACCTTTTTTGTTGAATCAACCGTCACCCCTGATATTTCATATCTTATTTCATCAAAAAGATATGCCATCGGGTTATTTATAAAAGGAACTGTTGAAGCAGTTTTTCCATCCAATTTTAATACCCGTCCTTCGATGTACAAGTAACTTTCACACGGTAAAGTGTAAATATCTTGTTGTTGAATGGGGATCCTTATTTCATCGTTATTGTTTAATTTTGATGAAGTGTAAGGGTTGTGCGTGTGATATTCCTTCTCCCATAGTGTTTCGTCGAACGTTGGTCCTTGAGATATATCCAGGATATCCATCGCTGTTAAGTTTCAATCCAATCTTCTGTAGAAAACGAATGTTTTTCGATGTTAACTCTTCCAATGTCGAGGAGCTACTGAGCTCCCGACTCTTCCATTGTGGTTTAAATGATAATCCCATGTTGACTTTTATGTTGCTGCTCTGATGTGTATCCGTATAGTAATTGTTTCTCCTCTAAAGTCAACACTATGACCGTCTTGATCCAATATGTTCAGTACGATGTCTGAAATGAACCTGGTGTTTAACGGTAGGTATATCAAGTTTTGTGGCTTCTCAACAATTTTAAAACCGGGAGCCACTGTTGGATAAAATGTATGTAAAATATGTTGATTAACTCCATCTCTATACGATCCGTGTATAATGTTGCACGTGACATCAATACTATTTACTTTCAATATTGTTACAGTTGAATCACCTGAATGAGTAGTTCCAGGAGTTAAGATTTTTTTTTTTATATCTGTAAATCCAAGTAAACTGCCAATCGACTGTTCCAAGCTGACATCAATATAATATTTCGAAGTTATTTCTGCTTTTAAAGTATTATTGTTTCCTTTAACGGTGATATTGTCTTCTCCGAGTTGTTTCTGTAATAATTGGTTTATGTCATCAATTTCATATGCTCCAGTAGGAAATGTAATTATTTTCAATTCTGAGTATTTTCCTGCAGCATCCTTAGTTTCATAATAATGTAGTAAATTGTTTTTTCCTTCTGTAACATTAGGAATTGAATTGTAGGTAGTCAAATCAAGTAATGCCGCTTCCCATAATCTTTCCTTGGATAGACGCAATGCTGGGAACAGCGTACTTTTCAATGTGGATGAATTTCCACTCAGTGACACTGTATACGATGACATCTTAAAGCTGACTGACACTCTTCGCTAGAAACTCCAAACATAAATGCCCACATATTTCAGTATTGTTAGGTTGTTCTCTTTTGTAATTGTAAAAAATGTTTTTGGAGTTTCGAAAATAATGTTGCAGTTCTTTTGGCGGTGGTAGATTGCCAAAACTGTCAAAGTAGTAAATGGTTTGTCCGAGTTTTTTATAGCATACCCAATGAGTGCCTGGACCATAGGTGGAATCCAAATTTACTATTCCAGTTTCATTTTTCCATATTTTAGTTGGTAATGCATCTTTCATAAAAACTCCTCGAAAGAATGGTATTTTCAAACATTTCACATAATCATTTAACTGATGATTTGTTAAGGCTTTATTTGGAATTATCAATTGACTCTTCTTATTTAGTACACACGGTATGGTCTTAGGTATAAACCTGCTCCGTTTTTTACCATTTGCCAAACAGAAGTCTTCTTTACATTTGCCTTATGAGTTCTACGACGTCCTTTTTTAATGTTTCCACCTCTTTTGGGAGCGCCTTTCTTTGCAGGTCTTCCTCTGCGACGTTTTCCACCACCTAACTTTGCTTTCGTCTTCATGGCTGTAGTTACTGCCCAAGCCGATGCTTTTTCTGCAATACTTGCGTCACTTGATTTTACTCTTTGCCAAGCTTTTTCCGCTAGAATTTTATCTGCTATTGATCTATTTGTTGAATCTTTATACTTTGAATATGCTATATCGTGTTCCTTGCAAGCTTGATCTAATTTATTAATTCCAGGATCTCCTCTTGCTAAACGCTTTGCCAACTTAGTTCCAGGTCCACAATATTGATAACCTCCGGGCAGATGTAATTCGTATGGTAAAGCGTCTATCGTTCGATTTACAACAGCACCAACTGGAATCCGTCTAAGCAGGGATAATGCAGCTGATGTTATACCACGTCCTCTCTTGCCGCTGTCTTGACGATGACTGAGCGATACGGTCTTCATTATGTTGTCTTATATAACTGGCGTGTTTACTCCACGAGATACTTTACACAAATAAATAACTTGTGCAAAATCTTTTATATTTAAAGACTTAGTTATTCAAATTAATTATATACTGATTTATAATTCTATTTTTAATCCAAGCTTCTCGTTCATCGGGTTGAATCATCACATGACTCGTTGTACTAGCTATATGATTGTGGGTATCAATAAGTAAATTGCCCACTATTCTTATTAAACAATCTAAATTTACAGCATCTTTTGGATGTTGAGGATCATGTAATTGCATAATACGTTTATCATTACATGTGTAAGCTGTTGAATCACTTTTTGATGTTTTTATGACTTGTCCAATAGTAGCAGCATCATTTGAATCTTCACCTGGTAAAATATTAATTATTTTCTTCATCTTTGCATCATATTGGGTCCCAAAGTGTTTATCCCAAGTTATTGTTTGTTTCATTGTAACACAATCATTTTCTTCGTAACCAGGATAAATATCTTTTATTCTTCTATTACGACCATTGTATGTACCTAATGTACCACCACTCGCAATTAATGTTTGCACCATTAGAGGTACATCTGTATCTTTTATACCAAATCTTCCATTTGTTATTGTTTTATGTCCTGCATCCCATTCATCATTATTTCCTTGCATTAAATTAAACTTTTCATTTCCATGTATAAATTTATCTCCCCGCTTTAACACGGCATCTTCATGTTTTACAAAATTGGATGTTTCCTTTTTTAATTCTTTAGATAATTGTTCCATAGTAACAGCATCTTTTGGTTGAGAACCGAACTTTACATTTGACAACACTTTCCCATGACAATCGATTTCATCACCATCTTGTAAAATACAGTTGTCCTTGATGTATTTTAGGTTTACAGCATCACCGTCTTCCTTTGGGTATCCAATGTCATTTATAATAAATTTATAAAAAGAAAATCCATGTTCAGTTTTTTCCGGTATTATAGAATGTAAATATTCTTTATTAACTGAATCTTTATCATTTTTGGGATTTCCCACGTTGGTTATTCTATAATTTCCAGCATTATACGTTTGTCCATCTTTTAAGTTATTACCCCATTGCAATTTTAAAGTATTTAAAAGTTCAGATGATAAGTACTCTTTAGTAATTGCATCAGAACCTTCAGTTGGTTTACCAACATTAATTAATCTATGTGATTTAACATCGTAAGTATTCTTATGTAATTTTAATGATGTTGAAGTAGCTTCTTTTACTGTCTTCAAATTTGCTCCATCAGTATCTTCTTCTGGATCTTTAACTAGTTTTAAACGTTTATTACTTATGCTATAGTCACCTTCAGGTGTTTGCGGTAATCCACTTCTTTTTCTGTCTTCTCCAACTTGCACTCCTAAAGCGGAGTACCGTCCGAACTTGTCGACGCTCATGTTAGAACTGATACGTCTTATGCTTGCACCTCTTTTATATCCACGGACAATTATACGACTATACCGCGATTCCTAAGTTCATCAACTAGAGCCACCCATTCATTATTCAAACCTGTATGACCGGCTTCATGCAATAGTCTCATTCTATCAACCAATTTATTGATATCGTTGTAGTAAATCACATTTGTATTGTATAGATTTTTCATCAATCCTTTACCAGATGTTGAAGTATCTCCTTTACTCTTTTTACCATGTTGTTCAAGAAGTGATAAATCCATAAGTGATAAAGATTTTCTTTTCAGTGGTTGTCTTACCGCTGGTGCAGTACGTAATGTTGGCAATTTTCGTGGAGGAAACAACTTTTTTATAACGATGTTATATTTTGTTGCACGTGAACGATTAATCATTCCATCCTTTAAGTAGTTTCTTTTATGAGCGTTAGTATTTTGTAGAATCTCCTTAAAAACACTTAAATCTTTGGATGATTATCTTAGTGGTATGTTTTTAAAAATTAATTCATATAATCCTTTTGTTCCTTTATATCTATGCTCACCAATAATGATGTAATCGTTTTGTGTTATTTCAAGCTTTGAATCGCCAATCTTCAATTCATTCCCATCAATTCTTGCTCCGTATACGTGTGATCTACTCAAATTCGGGTTTGATTTCATGTCATGTAGCATTTTCATTATATATTTTCTTCCAAGAGGTCCATGTTGTAATATATCGCTACTCAATTGAGTTAAATTTGGAATAGATTGTTCAGCTTCAGGTATTGGCTGTTCTTCTTCCTTTTCAACAATTGGTTCTTCTTCTTTTGTTTCTTCTTGCTCACTAGCACTTGTATATGAATCATCATCTTCTTCTTTTTTTAATGCTTGTACTTCTTGTTTAGAAACTGGTAGTAAAACATCTCCTTCATAACGAGGTTTACCAATAGTTTCTGATATCTGTTTTAAAGGTTCCGTAATAGGTTTAAATGTAGTCTCTAGAAATTCTTCTCTTTCACTTAAACCCATCCTCAATGCACGATTCTTCATCCTAATAGAATCACTGAGTGATTTTATTTCTTTCAATAGTTTTTCTTGATTCACCATGTTTACACTGTGAAGTTCAACGTGTAACTAGATGTAGCATCGGTAGTTCAACGCATAAATACAAATTTATCCAACCCTATACGATATCTACCATTTTTAATATCTTCTTCCTTCATAATAACGAGAAAGCTATATTTCTCATTCCATGCTTTGCCACACATCTCTTTAAATTTTTCAAATGGCATATCCGCATTTACATGATCATTATATATATGCTTTAAATTTGTTTCATCTTGCTTGAAGATGATCAACATATTTGCATTGTCTCTTATAAGTTGTTTTGGAATTTTACTGTATGTTTGACCAATATAAATGCTATCAATATTATGATGTCTTCCCATAGCAAAATAATTCCTTATTGTGTCATGATTTTCACAAGAAACATCGTCAAATATAAAAATAGAAAATGGTTTTGCTTCATTTGGTTGCATAATTGTTTCACTGGCATTAAACTTGTAAAAATTCACTTCAGGTACACTTGCAAGTACTTTATCCAATAATTGATATTTTGGTTGTTGCAATGATTTTGAAAAAATGTATATATTATTAAAACGCAATCCTTTAGGATGAGTTATAAGGTTAAAAACAACATTAGTTTTTCCACAATTTGAAGGACCAGTTATTAGACATCTTATCGTATTTGGTAGTAATTCACCATGTTTTCCATGATTTAACTTATCATTGTCAACTGTCAATTCATCAATGTTATTGATATTAAATCGGTCTTTTTGTTGTACAATCTCCATCTTGTATAAAGGTTAAACACACAATGAGCTATTAAACAACTATACTAAGTCTTTTGAAGGAATCCAAGAGTCTTCACTTTTATCAAACCCTAACCACCGGACTTTAACCATATCCTTTTTCCTTTGTAAAATCTTCTCGACAAGATATACATCACCGACTGTTGATTTCAACAATTCGTGTCCGTAAAATCCACCTTGAAGTAATTCACCCTTGTTATCCTTTAATAAATAGGTTTCAGGTATAGTTGGTTGCACTTTATAAATTGTAAATACTTCATTAGTCCAATTTGGTAGATATCTTTTACTAAATACACCTTTGTATTTGCTTATACGAACTTTATCGTTGACCTTGAACTTCTTTGGTTGCAATTTTTCCAATTTCGGTGTTGTATTATTTTTAATGCGTTGTAATACAATTTTGGCATTAGCACTATTTACCTGGATAGGTTTCATTCCAATGGTACGATGATATTTGTTGTTATACTCTTTTATAAGTTGTGGTAATATGTCATACCACACGTATGATCCTCTTTTTGAAAATTGTTTATACATCGCACCTTTTAATGTTCTATTGAATCTTTCAATTATTGAAGCTTTAACTTCAGAATTTGTAGAATAATGATTTATTTGATATTTCTTCATCAAAGCTCCAAAGTCTTTATTAAAATATTCTTTTCCATCATCGGTCTGTAGATGTTTAATTTTAAATTTATTTCTTTGTATTGTGGTTTCCATAGCTTTTGTAACACTTTTACCAGTCTTATCCTTCATTGGTAAAGCGTCAGCTATTTTAGTAAAACAGTCTATAATTGTTAAAATATATTTAAATCCTTTATTTAATTTACTGTGCGGTATCATTTCAATGAGATCAGCTTGATAAAGATCATTCATTCCTTTAATGATTGTACTTCTTCTTGGAAATCTTCTTCTTGCTGGTTTATGTAGTTCATTTACAATCTTGTCCTTCACACTTTCCATCTTCATATGTTGCTTGTACACTGCATGTAAAAATACTGATCCATAGAATAGTTTATTCTCATTTATATAGTTTGAATATAGGTCAAGGCCATTTCATATTAGTGTAAAAAAGAGGGAACATGGCATTGGGCTTGCCATGTCCCCTCTTCTTTACGGAAAGGAAAAAGGAAGAAGGTAGAGGACGAAGAATAGGTTTACTGGTCGATAGGGTTTAGAGAGTAGTGGCCGAATGGTAAAGTATTAATTTTATCTTCTAAAATATGGCGCTTGTCATCTTTGTAGCTTAATGCCCACTTTGTTTGTTTGACACTAAAAAGTTGATGATTATAACTTCTAATAGTGTTGAACGTTGCAGTTGTTTCAACATTTTCAAACAAACATCTTTTATAATGTTCAAACTGTACATTCTTCTTCAGGAAAGAAGTTTTTATTCCTTTGGCCTTCTTCGTGACTTGATGTTCGTTCCTCTCGTTTATGTACAGTTGAAATGAATACAGTTTGGACATTAATGCTACAATTTCCATCATCGGCACACCATTTGTTTCATCTTTAAATTTTCCCAATACTTTCTTATTTCTGTCATAGTCGTAATTTGGATGATCCTTAGGATAATCGGAAAAGTCGAAATCATCTTTATATATAAAGGTGCGTAGATCTTCATACATGTCATTTGTTTTAATCCAGTAAATTAGTGCATCCGTGTCCATATATGCAATACCAATGTTCTCTCTTCCATAATAGTTAACCATCTTCTTATAATGAAACTCGTACATATGTGTTTTTGATATATCCAAGATTGACATTCCAAGATACAAAGGACGATCCATTGTAACTGACTTCTTGTTCATGGAAATAACAACTAGATTTTCATTAATAATTATAGATGAACCAAAGTTTGGTTGTTGCACCAATTTCTGTAATTTTACTGGATCAGTTACCAATTTGATATCCTTATGTTTCCTTTTGTTTTCCAAAGTCTTGCCAAATATTGCGTTATTCATTAATTTGAAAAAATCTTTTTGAAAACTTGATGTAGCGGTGGCTCTTCTTCTTGTGTTGTTGTCGATGTAAGGTTTTAACCAACAAGATTGAGAAAATTGTAGTACTCGATTAATTTTTGTAATTCTCAATCCTAAGTCTAAAGCTTGTTGTATCATCCAGTAGTGTCCAACATATCGAGACTTGTCGGTTAAAGTCATCATTAATTTTGGCCATCTTCCAGTAGGGGAAATTTCAGTCTTAGGAAGAAGTGGTAAATCATAATGTTGATCATGAAGATGTTCAGGATATTCAAAATTAACATCAAAAATGTAACCAGTTTCACCATGCTTCGGTATATCCATTATGTTTCCAATCGATTCTGGATCTATCCATTTAAAATTATCATATGGAAGGGGATTCGACATTGCCCATCCGTATAAGTTATTTGCATCAAAATAACCCAGGAATGTTGTTAGTTTTGATGCATCATAATCGGGCAGATACTTGTTGTTCGCCTTGAAATGTCGTGTAACGCTTTGCGTCAATCCCCCTCGAACTCCTGACTCTAACATCATAACCATATCTATATCAGTAAGAAGTTGTATTTTACAATTTGTTTCTTTCAACATAGCTTGCCATGCTAATCCAGGTGAAGTGTACGAATGAAGAGGGTCCAATCCATATGCTGCAAAACATGTATTTCTAAATTCTTCCATTATATCACATAGTAAAGTTACATCCAATTTAACATAAAAATCTGAATATTCTCCCAATGTTCTAAATCCTAAATCGTTCCATACTTTACATGCATGATCATAGCCCTCTTGAGATATGTCCATGTCATAAAGTTTACTTTTGAATTCTTCTTTAGCCGGAAGTGATGTTTCATTAAATCTTTCTAAACTGTCTATGTAATCATATGGAAACACACCTTTCCGAAGTACCAAATCCAGTTTGTTGTTATTTACAATCTTCTTTGTTTCGATGAAATCTTGTTTCCTTAAATTTTCTGAAAGTTTGGACAAACTCGACGGCATAAATCTGTAGGAGTCCAAGAATCTTAGTTTCATGTTTCCAACTTCTTTGGAAAAACTTATGAACTTCTCTGAAGTTTCAGCTAACACATCGATTTTACCGTCGTCTCTTCCTAGTTCAGGTATTATAAAATGAGCATCGTACCCACTGAGGTTATGCAGAACCACAGGAATAAATAGTGGTAAACGATAGCTTAAGTTGCATTTATTACAAGCAGCACCCCTGTAATAACCTGTGAGGTGATCGTGATCTTTAACTTTATAATTCTCAATAGTAAAATCATTTTTGCATAAGAAACATCGAGTTGCATTTTCATGTTGAATTTCTTCTTCTTCCTCCATCGGTTTCATTGGTACAATATTTGTATATAATCTTTGTGCATTTCCAGCTATTGAATATAAGTGATCAAGAAATATTTTTTCTACATTTTCACCACGATATACTAGAGGTTCTGAAGTTAATCCATATCTGTTTAAATGTTCTTCTGATAATGTTGATTTAACCATTAAACAAAAACTGTTTGGTTTGTGCATTTGATACTTGACACTTTTTCTAGCTTCACAATTTTCATCTTCAACAGGAACAAGTGTTGATTCAAAGTCCGCATACACAACTAGAGGAATACGGTACTGATGATGAACCTTTTCAAATGTAACAAATGCTCTGCTTTCCGAAGGTAAAATAATCTTTGCTTCATAATTATTGTTACATAATCTTTTGTGCTCTTGTAACCATTCTCTTGAGTGTAGCCCATCTCGTTTAAAATTGAAACATCTCTTGCAAATTAACTTTCTGTGTCGATCTTTAGAAAGCTGCTTATTAACAAGACGATCAAATTGCTTTATGTACACATAGTGAGACACATCTCCTCGCGTTAGTAGTAGTAAATCCGTATGATCTGGTAGCTCTTCTTTTGCAATACGTAAAGGATACACTTTGTTTGAACTATCTAATGCAAAAACATTGATAGACGTACCAGGATTTTTCTTCTCAAATTTTGATATATCTTTCAGTGATACAGGATAAGTGATTCCTTGAAAATTGTATCTAAATCTTTGATTTTCATATTCTTGGTTAGGTCTATTCACATGAAGTGGTGGTACAAATTTAGCTGTCATTGCATAACGAAAACATTCATTGTCTTCATTTTTAACATTAACACAAGATTTTGTATTTTCAATTCTTTTTGGTAAAGGAATGTAACTAGATCCCATTAGTCCATATCCATGTTTGTGAACTCTTATATCTAATACTTCAATACTTGTAAGACTCCATCCGGATCCTCTTCCTTCGTGTTCCAGAATTTTTGTTAATATTTCTTCTATACAATTTTCTATTATTGAATCAATGTTTGAACTTTCCATAATGGTTCGGTTTTTTGTTATGAATCCTCTTGGTGATAATTCTTCTTGTACATTTATAAACATAGCTTCTAGTAGTAAACCAAATTTAAGAAAGTTTAATCTTTTCAATTCTTCTTTTAAAATTTTACTTACGATTGGTTTTGCTTCTCTAATAAATTCTTCTAGCTTCAAGTTTTCATTTTGAATCTTATGATGCATTACTACTTTACCGGGTAATGCAAATACTTGTAGATTCGGTAAAGTAGTTGAAGATGTTGCTGTTATTTCATCTTGTTCTTCTTGTTGTTCTTGTTCTTGTTCTTGTTCTTGTTCTTCTTGTTGTTCTTGTTCTTGTTGTTCTTGTTTTTCTTCTGGGTTGTTGTGAATTAGTTCTTTATGACAGTCTAATAGAATTTCATCGTGAAACGATTCCGAACATTTATCGCAACGATACATGTTGAGATGTTTACTCTTCGAAATTTTGCCAAGAAATGAAATGGGCTCTCGCGTTCCTCCTTTTATAACGGTCCCCCCACCACTATTTCATCTTCTTCACTATACAAGGAAATCAAACTTTTTAAATAAAAATATTAACCTTCTACAAACTAATTGTTCATTCGTGTTCTTTATTCCCATTGGAGTTTTAGTATATACTTCTTTATATTCAAGCTTTAACTAACTTTCCCCCACCCAACTAATTTTAGTTACTTTTAAAACCAAACACCTGCCCTCCAAACATCTATTAGGACAGATGTTATGGGACAGATGTTGAAAGAACAAATGTTAGGGTGGAAATGGCTAGAGCACAGGCACTTGGTTGAACTAAATTTGCACATAAATTAACTAGAGTTGAATTAAAAATTCGCATAAATTAAAAGTTAGTTCAAAACTAAAATTCGACAGTGTTAAGAAACTCTAACATTTGAACAAGAATAAACATTAGTTCAAAACTGAAATTCAACAGTGTTAACCAAATTCTAACAGTCAAACAAATAGGTCAAGGTAATCCAATTTAACGCGAGAACGAGGAATAGAGCACTAAGTGGCATGTTAGTCCATTACCACAAAGTGATCTATTCCTCGCTCTCTATTCTACATCTACTTTTTTCAGTTTACTTATTTATATTAAAATGTTCAAATTTTACTATGTAGAATGTCCATTCTTTCTCTTCAACTCTTCGATTGTTTTTAGCAATTGTAACAAATATTCGTTAGTTTTCACCAAAGTCTTTAGTTTGCTACATCCAATTTTAATGGAAGGTATTATAAGTTGTAATTTTATAAGTTCAATCTTTTCTTTCTTGCGAATTTCTTTCTTTATTATATTATTCCTTATTTTTGCTGAAGATTTAAACTCCATGTTGTTTCTGCTAAAGCCACAATAATAATAAAAGTCTCTTGAAACAACCTGCATTTATACACATTCCCCCACCACTTTATAATCCCCACTCCGTTCCCCTTCTTCTTTATATGTGGAAGGAAGTATTATAATTAGATTCCTAATATTTCTTTTCCTTCTTCACTACGTGGGGGAAGGGTAATTTGTTATTACACTAGTTGTGCAAGAAAATAGCCGCCAGTGTCCACACCTTGTTCGTAGCACTCCATCATAGATTGTGCCCACTGCAACATGCGGTCTCTGTCATTTGGTGTGACAAGGAAAGAATGACTATCACCATACAATATAAAAGAGTCAATTCGTACATAACATCCTGAGTCCAACCATTTATTAGCTTCAGCCATAAACTTTTCTATTGTATCAAATGGAAATTGTGGATCAATTGCTATGACTTTACGTTCTTCACTAAGTTCAACAGTATAATCATCATCGTCCTCATCATCTTCACTTTCACTGTCGTTACTTAAAGTGTCTTCAGATTGTTCAAAAACATCAGAAATTTCAGAAAAATTAAAATTTTCATTCAGATGAGGAGGCATTTTGAAGCAAGAAATATTATAAACAGCAGAGACGAAACGACAAGAGCGGCGTGTAGAAGAAAAATGAAGGGGTGACCAACGCTCGCTCCGCTTTTATAATAGTATGCAAATGAGGGGTAGGTGCTGACCATGACCAGTCATCGACCCAAAGGAGTGGGGGAAGTACTTTTCTTACTACTTGGATGGAAGTAGGTTAGTAGGTCACGAGACTTAGAGTGTTAAAAAATAATGGGGGAGAAACACAACGCTATAACGCGTTGTGTTTCTCCCCCAGTATTTTTTTAAGCAATAATTTGGAAAAAGCTATGTGAATTTACTTGCTACGCCCCCACCTTGTAATACCATCCAGTTTGTGTCTGAGGAGATAGTCTTTAGAGTCTAACTCATAAACGGATTTCTCTTTGCGCAAGGATTCAATCACTTTAATATTATATCTTACGCCGTTACAAGTTGCCAAAATGTGTTCGTTGTCAATAACACTTTCAAAAAAATAGACACAACCTCTCTTAAGCCTATTTCCTTTCACACCAATAATTTTGGATTGGTATTCAACAGTGGGGGTTTCTGTCACTTGTAGTTCAGAAATGTGTTTTACGACATGTACACGGCAAAAACTTTCGTTTTTTACACATTTCCTCCCACAAGGTGATCCTTTCTTAATTCCCCTAGTAAGCATTTCAGGGCAAGTAGTGGGACGGCTAAATGCCCTACGACGCTGTTCTTGTAATAATTGAAATTGCTCTGAAGGAGCGGGTTTAGGAGTAGGTTTAGGAGTAAGTTTAGGAGCTGGTTTAGAAGCTGGTTTAGGAGCTGATTTAGGAGATGATTTAGTAGCAGGTTGAGAGGATTCAGTTTTGTGATAGGTATGATCTTCAGGTGTACTAAGTGGTGGGGTAGGAGGCAATGGTGATAGTGGGATAATGGGTGTGCTAAGACGATGAACAATGGTTTCAACGGAAGGGGTATTAGGATGGTGGTGAACTGGCTTCTGCGGTGGCGGCATAGTAGTTGATGGTGGTGCGGAGTCCTTTGAAGGCGAAGGCGGTGAAAAAATACTACGAAGTCTAGAAGTGTTAGTTGGCGGAAGAATAGCTCCAGAAGTTGAAGGTTGAGATGCAAGTCGATTCTTGTAGCAATCAGGAAGGTTTTTGAGGCGAAGAGTTTTCTTAGGTGCAGGAACAGCCGTAGTAGAAATAGAAGTCGAAGTAGAAGTTAAAGTAGAAGTTGTAGTTGGCAGAGATAACATGGTTGTGGCTCCAAGTTCGCAGCGTAACGTCTGGAATCAGAATGAAATGTTAGCCGCAGTCGGTGCGTCTTTTATAACAATATGCAAATGAGAGGGGTAGCAGCTGGCCGAGACTGATTATTGACCTGGGAGGTGGGGGAAAAGGGGAAAGAGAAGGTATTTATTTAAAATAATTCGCATAACTTTTGACTAAAATAAGATAACCAAATTCTTCTTTTACCAAAATGTTTGTCTTACATAGACCTTTTCAATGATGTATCGCTTGTCCAAATCCGTCAATCCGTTATCAAGTTATAGCCATTTTAATTTTTCAGGTCATGACCGGTCGTTCACCCGTAGTGGGGGAAGGAGTGGGGGTAGGAGTGGGGGAAGGGGAGGGGGGGGATCGACTCCATTTTTTCGGGGGAGGGGGGGGGGTCATTGACCCTTCCGAAAGTGGGTCAAGGTCATTCAAGATTTATAATGATCCAAGGTGATGGGAACAGTAATACTGTTCCCACCACCCTGTTTGCCTAGCGGTTCCCACTCCCAATCCACTAGTTACGTTCTGCAAGGGAGGTCCCTGGGCCGTCCGCATCAAAGCGTAACGTCCCGTCCGCATCAAAGCGTAACCATTAATTTCAGGGAAACTGGAACAGCAGGGAGGCCCTGGTCCGTCCGCATCAAAGCGTAACGTCCCGTCCGCATCAAAGCGTAACCATTAATTTCAGGGAAACTGGAACAGCTAATGCAGAAACGCAACTCTAACACCCACCCAAACTAATCCCACCCATCATATTCCTAAACAAAATGCAAAAAACCTAGTCCGCAATTTGCGGATGTCCCACCCCTTCTAAGTGAAGTTCAACTGAACTTCTGAATTTACAGTTAATCTACCCCCTAACATCTAGCTGAAAGGCAAAACAACAACATAAATTATTAATATCAACACTTAAAACTAACAACACATCATTATTAAAAACCAAATAATTCAACACAACCAAATACCATCATTATTCTTAAAATTAATACACCTTAATGCTAAACACCTCTTAAAATTAATACACCTTAATGCTAAACCCAACTTATAACTAACATCGCAATGCGCAAATTATTTCTTAAATTAAATACAACTTAAAACTAAACACACACACACACACACACACACATACCACATTGCATTAAAAAACGCAACGTAGTAGAAGAAGTTCAAATATATATAGGCCTACTATATATTTGAAACCTCTTGCTGAGTCGCCAACAACCTTTCGCTATGAAAGTTTGTTGACGACTGACGCTAAGATCAGGCTCGTATTGCTCCTCGGATTCTCGAGTAGTGGGGGAAGTTGTTTCACTCCAGTACAGTGTTCAATCCAGTCCAGTTCGCACCAGTGTAAAAGGAAGGCAAAGGAGTGGGGAGCGGCGCATGCGCAACAACACAAATCCAAGGTTTGAGGTTAGAATTATCCATGTGCAGTAGCGCTAAAGTGAGTAATACAGGACTAGGCGCATGCGCATAGCATAGACTCATTCCGATCCGGAGAACTTGTTGCATGCGCAGCAGGTTTGAGGTTAGAATTATCCATGGCAGCTGCCATATTTAGTCTGGTTTCACCACATAAAGTCAACAACCGGTGGTGACCGGCCATTGACCTGGAGGAGTGGGGGAAGGAGTGGGGGAAGGAGTGGGGGAAGGGGGGGGAGGGGGGGGAGGGGGGAGGGGGGGGAGGGGGGGGGAGGTCATTGACCTTTCCGGTCGGTCATTGACCCCAAGGAGTAGGGATAGACACAGAACCCTACTTCTCTTACTACTCAGGTGAAAGTCGGTCAACCAGTCATTTGCTTGCCATCTGCCGCCATCTGGCTGGAGTTATTGCCTCTATAAAGGTGGGTAGTTTATCGCGCTACAAACATTCATTGCCTCGCATCCGCTCGGTCATCATCTCTCGTTAGTTTTATGTTATGACTACTTCACTTACTAGGTTTGAGGTTAGAATTATCCATGGAATAGCCTTCGTAAATTCTAACCTATAAAATTACTACTCTGGCTTTCTGTTTCAATTTCTTTTACACTTCATTTTATATCTCAGTCTTATTTTAACTTCTGAACTTAACACATCGGTTATGATGACTGCACAATGTTTAAAATTAAAGCTTTTGCGAACACAACACATATTACGAAGTACTTCTAAACCTTCAATTTCAAAGTGTAAAACTAATTTAAATAGAGTTAGAAAGAAGTACAGTTTTAACCCATTATACTCAAAGACTTCGCAGGTTAATGTTGATGATAATGTTATTTACAACATTTTGCATTCTATGTTACAATTCAACAACTTTGAACTTGTTACACCTATCGACTGTGTTCAACAAGTTTTTTTATTTTACCCCTACTATTCCTCATATAAGCGCTGTCACCACAATTCCTACTTCATGCTCCTCTATTCTCTTCAGCTAAGCTAAGGTTTGAGGTTAGACTTATCCATGGCGGCCGCCATGTCTAGTTCAGTTTCACCACATAGAGTCGGCGACCGGTTATTGGTCTAAAGGAGTGGGGGAAGGGGTGGTGGGGAGAAGGTTGCCATTTTATAAGCCCTCTCCCTAGGCGGCGCTTCTCATTCAATCGCCAACTTTCAAACAATAAACACCTCTCCCATGGCACGAATGAATTAATTATCCCACTATCACCAACTAGTTCAACTTTGAACTATTTCTGGTGGTAGTTGGGTAGGCTTTTTTAAAACTTACTCTGGATGACCTTGACATACTTTCCAGGCCCCCAGTTATAACTGTTGAATTTCAGTTTTGATCTTACTCTTAATTTTTGTTCAACTTTTAGAGTTTAGTTAACACAGTTGAATTTTACTTTTCAACTAACTCTTAATTCATGCCCAATTCTACTTCAAATTCAGGGCATATGCTCTCGCCATCTGCACCCTGCAGCTGCCCTGGCAGCTGACACCATCTGACCCCTGCAGCTGCCCTGGCAGCTGACGTCACTTCCGGTTTAGAAGTGGCTTTTTCCCACTACTACCAACAAAAATTTGTCTGTATCCATGTGACCATTTGGCATTTGGCATTTCCATTATACAGAATTGTACTAACTTACTAACACATTCAAATAGTTCTCGAACCCCAGGATTTCTTTGTATACCTTGTATTTATATGCCTACCTTGTCAATTCAGTACACTTTTCACAAAATCATCACCTCGCCTGATTGAGGCTCTGAAATACAAATAGTTGGAAAATAAAACGATCGTCAGGAATCGCAAAGCGCTTTTAATAAATCAATCAATTTATTTCACAAATGTCTACAGATATTTACAATTTAAACTTATAAATAGTCCCACATGGGCCTGTGCGCTGGACGAGTTCTTAACTTATTACGTAAATTATGTAATTTTTAACAAATATTTTCAGTATACCATATTTTTAATAGATATTAAACATATTTTTAAGCTAAATATTTGCTAAACAACACTTTTAGAATAAACTAATAAATACGAAATAAATGGGAATCAACTATTGAAATGCTAATTAAACTAATAATTAACAAAAATACACAGAAGATACCCAGAGAAGATAATCGTAGGATCGTAGGCATATTAGTTGAAGTGCCGACCGAAGCCTTCAGAATGTCTCACCCAGGAAGTAGGCAGTGTCTATAGCCTATGATAATTAGTTTTTATGGTTTCCTCACAAACACAACATGAGAGGAAATCCAAGTTTGATTGTTAACAGTTATTACTATTGTTTTTTTCTATTGTGAACTTCTTGCACTTTTTCATTTTCCACATCCTTTAATATTTAAAAAGAATTGACAAAACCCAGGATGTCATGTAAAAGTTGGATGCAAATAACTGGATAGTTGAATTGTCAACAATCGTAAAATTTTTCAATCAGAGAAAGAGAGGCGATCATGATTTTTCTATTATAGTGCACTTTTCCAAGAAGACCGGTGGGGGGGGGGTCTTATCAGCCTTGTGAAGGTGATAATATTGCTCACCCACTTCGCAACTGGGATAATCCAGACCAGGAGTTTTTAAAACGACACAGTGGGATTTTTTAATGTAAAAAATATTAAATTATGCCAAAAATTAAATTTGTATTCTTAAAAGCAGTTATGGAATTGTTACTATAAACAGGATCAAAGTTAATAATAATAATAGTAATAGTAATTTATTTGCCATTTTACATGAAATGCATTGACTAAGTCATAGATACAGTCAGATACAGACAGGTCAAATATATACAAGTTAAAAAAATAACTATGGTTAAAACACAAGAGAAGTTACAATTATGTATTTAGATATCATAAGTCTCTAAGGTCTAAAAACTCTGAAAGGGCATAAAAAGGATTTTTCAAAAGCCAATTGTAAAATTTTTTGACAAATATGTTTATAGGGTATTTGTCAATAAGATGCTTTAATTTATTATAGATTTTTTGAGACATGATTATATGGCTGTTAAGAGTTTTAGTTAACCTACAATGTTCTATTGCTATTTTGCTTTTGTTTCTGGTATTATATTGATGGAAATCACTATTTAGTTTTAAAGACTGGAGGTTTTTTAGAGCAAATGAGACCAGATCAAGAATGTACAAGTTTATCACTGTTTGTAATTCTAATTTGATAAAAAGTGTCTTACAATGCTCCAAGGGATCATTGTTGTCAAACTTTAACAAAAAAAAAAAAAAAAAAAAAAAAAAAAAAAAAAAAAAAAGAAGAAGAAGAACATTCTATTTAGTTTTGCTCATTTAAAAAATCACAGCTTTTGAGTTGGTAAAACCTCATGAAATGAAAGCTAGAAAAAACAAGAGATTAATTGATAACATAGAAATTATAGGCTATCTTCATGCTAAAGAGTTCCGCAAAGAGAATCTGAACTGTGCCGTAGTGAAATTAGGCTCTATACCCCCCTAGTATGTGAAATGTAAAATTATATAAGGTATACAGGGTCCACGGTTAAGGGTAAAAGTTATACATTTACATTTTAACGAATTCGGGGCAACCCCTAGCCCCATTGAGCAGTAGGCGAGCAATAATATAGTGTAAAAATGTATTCACCTGATTCAACAATATAGATTCAAAGCATTAAACACTTAAAATGTGTATGAAAATGTTTTGTATATGCTTTGCCTGCATTAAGCACACCACAAAAACCACTCACATGATTAGTTAGCTTAATAAACATTGCATGTTGATAAAAATAAATTACTATTAAAATTGTCCTGTTTTATTTGGCCAACATTCGTTTATGAAATATGTACTTGTACTACCCAAGAATCAATTATATTTGCTTTTTTCGTTAAAAACTTGACGCTTGTCTTTTTTTGAGCAAGGATTGTCAAAAAGACCTATTAATGTAGTGGTATGGGTAGGTAAAATTATTCAAAATGGACAAAATTGTAGATAACATAGGATGAAGAAGAATAAATTTAAATAATTGTTATTTCTACTGATTACCATTTCACCACGTTAAAACATTTGAGCGGTTTCCTTTAGTGCCACTGAACTTTTTTCAAGATTATTTTTAACTTGCTAGATAGAGTTAAGAAAAATTGTATATCAATATTTAGAACTATACACCTTTTTCAAATTAATTTAAAACTTAGATTTTAAACCTTTTTGGCCTTATAACTTTAGTTTCTTACACTACCATTTAAAATAGTGATAAAATTATTCAAATCGCAGTTTAAACCTACATGAGACGAAAGTGTACTTGTTTGGAAATGTGTAAAAAATAATACAAAATATTTCATAAACTCTTTAATACATTTTTAACTATTTACAAAGCCTATAGGCCTAACAATACTTCTTTAATTCATAAATAATAAATCATTTGGTGTTTCAGACAAAGTAGAAGATTAGTTTAATCCATGGAAGAACAAGGTATTTCTGTTGTCCACCTGTAAGATCAGGTGATATATTTATATATACAATGTAATTTCATCAGGTAATTAGGTAACAGATAATTAGACTATAGGTTAATTTACATCTCTTGTTTTGAATGGTTATGATATGTACATTTTCAAATAAAATAAATCGTAAAATGAGCCCTAAATTTCAAGAGGCTAGTTTAGATAACTGATTTTTCAAGTAGTTGTCGTGGAAGACCTATCCCTGGCCATGCAATGAAGTTCTAAGGCTAGGTCGACTGCTGACTGTTGAAGGAAGTTTGTTGGGTGGATTTCTTGTACGAGTCTTGGTAAATGATTTTTCAAAATGTTATGGAGAAATATTTTCTCTATCTAGGCTTTCAGTCATGGTATGATGGCTTGGGATGACTTCTGGGAACTGGTGGACGTCTGTTTTTTACAAATGTATGGTCTTATATCTAATTTGTAAAGTGATTGTGTAGGAAGTTTTCGTCTATCTGTGGTGCGTAGTCAGACAGAAGGCGGTTGAAGAGGATCTCGGAGTTAGCTGGTACTGTACGTTTGTCTTTTCTTGGTCAAGTTTTTTAAGCGGTTGTAGAACGAATGATTTTTAGTTGATGCAGGAACAGAGCTCTAGATGTACCGTGGAACTTTGAGAACCGGTGGTAGTTTACTGGTACATGGCTGGTCATGTTATATGATTTCTCACGTAGTTTTGAGGGAAGATTTTCTTCATATGGGCAAGTGAAGTGGCTGTGGTAGAAGACGGATTGAACCAATTCAACAATTCTGAGGACTGGAGTGACCTTTTCTGGTTCGAGTAGAGGTCTTGGTAACTTATTTCTCAAATCATTGTGGATGAAAGTCTTTTCTATCTGGGCGAGTAGTCGTGGTAGAAGACGGCTAGAGAAGAACTCTGGGGACTGGTAGACGTTTGCTGGTACAGGTTGCTGCCCTGGTAGCCATGCGTGTTGTAGTCTACAGGAGGAATCACAGCGCCACCATGGCTTACTTTAGGTAAACTGAAACAGTTTGACATACTTTAGAACATTATCGAGTTTACCGGCAATAGAGAGAGATACCTTTAATTTGATAAACATATTGACCTATGCTTAAATTTAAGATTTTCTTCTTACTCAGTATATGCCATTACCTTAATATAAGCGTAAACAGTTTTAGTCCTCAGATTAAAAGTTTATATATTTAAGTTTTTCTTAATAAATATGGATTATAAGTTAAACGAAGTAAATAGTTGTAATTTTAGTTATGAAATTAAAACGTACTGTTGATGATAATTTGGTTGATTTATTATCAGATATTGGCAATGATCCATCGATAAACAAGTCAGTTTAAATTGTAAATGTCCAATACTCCCACATTTACACCCCCTCCCGGACCCCGGTACAAATGATCTATTCTATTCCCACATTTGCCCCACTTCTCGGTAGAGTTGGTATATTCCCACATTTACACCCCCTCCCGAACCCCGGTACAAATGATCTATTCTATTCCCACATTTGCCCCACTTCTCGGTAGAGTTGGTATATTCCCACATTTACACCCCCTCCCGAACCCCGGTACAAATGATCTATTCTATTCCCACATTTGCCCCACTTCCCGGTAAAGTTGGTATATTCCCATATTTACACCCCCTCAACACAAACAATATGTACACAAACATATGGCACCGAGCTGAGTTATAACAATGTATACATATTGGTTATAATTAGTTTTAGTTTCATTATGTCCATATTTTTCATTGTCTCTCACTTTTCACAATAACGAATTTTATTATAATGTTTATTCGACCATTTCATTGTGACCGGTGTTGTTTACATATTCCTATCTTATTAAAACATATATGTTTTTGTTTTTTTTTTCAAATTCAACTTTCTCGAAACGATTATTTTTATCATTTCCTTCTACATTGATATGGAATTCGTTTTTTTTTTTTATTGATTATATCCGCAAAATATACAAGAAGGAACATAATTACGTGGGTTAAAAACAAATATTTAAATTGGGCATTAAATTTTTTATGGTTATTCGTTTTTTTTTATATATATGGTAGTAATACTTTTTTCAGTTAACGTGTGTTATATATAATATTTGTTGTCGTATACAATGTTATTGTGTATACAATTTTGTGCATACAATATATAGGTGTACGGTATATTTTGTGTTATGTATACTTTTATTCCTACAATAGAATTAAGTTATTTTGTTTTACAATTGAGAAATGATAATATAAAAAAGGCCAATTTAAGTAAGATTATTAAAATCTTTTAGTAATTCACATCGCCAGATAGCTTATATATTTTACTGTGGGCATGTGGGTTGGGTTAAACCATGATGGATGATGTGTTGGATGAAATAGCCGACTCTAGAGTTGTCAATGAGTGCGTATATGAGGATGTGGGAGACTTTAACTTTTTTCAAGAATATAATGTTGATTTTAAAAAATCCCTAACGATAATCAGTTTAAATATCCGAAGCTATAATAAAAACTGTGACGAACTTGCTGTAGTCCTAAATAGTTATAAGTATAAGTTTGATGTAATTGTACTAACAGAGACTTGGTTGAATGAAAGTAGTGCGTATGTGTGTATGGATGGATATGAAGCGTTTGTGAATAAAATTAGCAAAAATAAGAATGATGGTGTGATTGTGTTTGTAAATAAGTGTTTGAATGTGAGCTCGAAAGAGGTATGTTTGTATGGCGCCACATGTGTTGGAGTGGACATTGAGTTTGGCAGTGAGCGGCTGTCGTTGTTGTCGGTTTACAGGAGTCCGTCCGGTGACCTTGGGTTGTTCATTGATGATCTCGAGTCTTATCTCGACGGGAGAAGCAGGGGGAGCACGTACTGGCTGGTCGGCGATATCAATTGTTGCATTTTGCCGGAAACAATGGATGAGATTTCACAGAGATATCTTGATGTTTTATATGAGGCTGGTTTCGTTAGTTGTATCAATTGTCCCACAAGAGAAACAGAATTTACCGCTAGTTGTATCGATCACATCTTTACAGACATTAGAAACACTAAAGCAATAAAATCAGCAGTAATTAAATCCGAAATAACTGATCATTATTTTACAGTTGCACAATATAATTCAGTCGTGAACAAAAATCCTAGCGAATTTATGTTTGGCGATAAAATACCTTTTCTTGATTACGAAACTGCCGGCCGTCTTATCTCTGGTTGGGATTGGTCACCAGTACTAAACACCCAAGATGCAAATTTATGTTGTAATTTATTCATAGAAAATCTTCAAAAAATAATTGAAAACTCATCCAGCATACAAAAAAGATCATCGAAAATAACAAAATTAAAATCTTGGATGACCACAACATTAGTCAGATCAATCCGGACCAGAGATGAGATGAGTAGGCGGTTAAAAAAGGAACTCTTCAACGGAACTTTGAAAACGCGTTTCAAAAACTATCGGAACATTTTAAATAGATTAATAAAATTGGCAAAGCAAAACTATTATAGGAGGAAAATTAACGAGTCGGAAAATAATAAGCGAAAACTGTGGAAAAATATTGCGGAAGTTATGGGTATAGATAAAAACAAAGAACAATTTCCTATTCAGCAGTTTGTAATTGGTAAGGACAACGTAGAGGGTGACGAAGTCCTAGAAGTGGCGGATTTGCTGAACCGGTACTATGTCAGCGTTGGTGCCGACCTAGCCAAAATATGCTGTCCCCCCGGTAGCCGAGATTGTCGTGGATTGTCGGTTGGACGCCGACTTCCGGCTGGAGCCCATTACAGAAAAGACACTTTTTTGTATTGTCAACAGCTTAAAGGGTGGCTCGGCTCCTGGTATTGACAATATTCCAGCTTTATTAATTAAAAATAATTTATACTCTTTGAAACTTCCCTTGCTCCACATAATCAACCGTAGTATTTGTCAGGGTATTTTTCCAAAAGCTTTTAAACTGGGCAAGGTAATTCCAATTTATAAAGGGGGGGGCAAAAGATCAATGTGTTAGTTTCAGACCTATTACATTGGCTAGCGTTTTATCAAAAATACTTGAAAAGTCACAAATTTCTGTACGCAGACGACACCACTTTACTGTTCGAGGGCGACAGCTGGGAGGAGGCATTTGGGCTGGCTGAGCGCGGCCTGCTCACTGTCAAGCTTTGGTTTGATCAGAATCGGCTTACAGTAAATGTCTCTAAAACAAAATGTTTACCCATTTCAATCAGAGCCGATTCTGATCCAACAGATGTTAGACTACGTCTACACATACGTGTGGTGGCCGTCAGGACTGTGTGACGTGTGAATGTGTGGAGACTGTGAGTGAATACAAGTATTTGGGTGTAATTTTTGATAATCGAATGAAGTGGAACAATCATATAAACTATATAAGAAGTAAACTAAGAAAATTCATCTTTATTTTCTCTTTTCTTAACAGAATACTCGCGCCAGATCTACTGAAAGTAGTCTACTATGCTTACATTCAATCTCTATTGCAATATGGTAATCTGGCTTGGGGTGGTTGTTTCCCTACTATTCTTTCCCCATTAGACGTAATACAAAAATCTATAATAAAAGCAGCTTTGCAAAAAAATCGCCGGTTTTCCTCTGATCTTCTTTTTGAAGAATTTAAAGTCTTAGATATATCACAATTATATATGCGAAACTTAATTTTTTACTTCTATAAAAACAAAGATAGCATGTTTGATTATATATCTCATCAGTACTCAACGCGTGCGTCCGCTAGGGGGGGAATCAATGCGCCCCGGTTGGTCAAAACATTCAATACCACGTCGTCACATTATATCGCTAATTTTGTTTTTCAAAAAATTCCAAGTTTCATAAGGAACCCGACACCATGTGGCATAGATAAGTATAAAAAATCGTTAATAAATGGATAATGGAAACCGGTCGGGAAGGTATCAGACTTTATTTTCAGTCTACTTATACGAGATAAGGTCCGATAAAGATACCCATCTGAATGATAGGAATGCGTGCTTGAAGATAGGGTAGTGTGTGTGTGTGTGTGTGTGTGTGTGTGTGTGTGTGTGTGTGTGTGTGTGTGTGTGTGTGTGTATGTGTTGTGCGAGAGAGAGAGAGAGAGACAGAGAGAGAGAGAGAGAGAGAGAGAGAGAGAGAGAGAGAGAGAGAGAGAGAGAGAGAGAGAGAGAGAGAGAGAGAGAGAGAGAGAGAGAGAGAGAGAGGCTTGAATGAGTGTGTGAGTGTTCCAAGTCTCTGTTTGTCACAAGAAAACCAATTATATTTTGCTATTGCTGATTACTCTTTTTTCTTTATTTCCCCCTGCATCCTCATTATGCGCAAGCTCAAAATTATTATTATTACTAAGAGAATAATTAATTTATATGTTAACTACTGAGAGTACTTTTAGTTTTAAGTGGACTTGATGTGAGCTCGTTTCCCACACACAGGCGTTAGCCCATGTGGGAAACTAATTTCAATGATCAGTTTGTAATTAATTATACTCCTGTACTCAATTTCAGAAATAAACTTATTTTCATTTAATTTCATTTCATTTGCCACACCACCCGGTAGAGTTGGTATATTCCCACATTTACACCCCCTCCCGAACCCCAGTACAAATGATCTATTCTATTACCACATTTGCCCCACCTCCCGGTAGAGTTGGTATATTCCCATATTTACACCCCCTCCCGAACCCCGGTACAAATGATCTATTCTATTCCCACATTTGCCCCACCTCCCGGTAGAGTTGGTATATTCACACATTTACACCCCCTCCCGGACCCCAGTATAATTGATCTATTCCTACATTTATATCCCCTCCCGATACAGTTGATCTATATTCTCACATTTATCCTACCCCCCGCGTTACACCCACCTCTGCACCGGCATGTATGGCGAGGAGTACACGGTAGGCTGGAGGTGGTAGCCGTAGTCCGCTAGGTAGGCGGCCGCCGCTGTCTGGCCGTACGCCGAGCCGGGGGTGCCGGGGTAGACCGGCCTGGCGGGGGAGGAGCACCCGCTCTCCGGCGACTCGCCCTCTGTGAGCCAAGCGAAAAGCTCAAAAAACAATCATGAGTCCAGCAGTCTTTTAATTTAAGTAAAAAATGGAAAAAAGTTTTGAAAAAAATATTACGGGGGTCTCAGAGGTAAAATTCCAGGGCAAGTGGCAAACGCCAATGAGTGGTTGTGTGGGTCAAAATAAAGGGATAGCCAGATATAGTATCTAACATTTTTTATTATTCGCAAAAACTTATCTTAAAGTTTTTCAACTGATTTTTATGAAACTCTGTATGAATATTAAAAAAAAAAATTAATTTCAGAAAAATTACAACTTAATCCAATTTAAAATGGCGTACATTTTTTTATGTGTTTCCCCGCCATTCCTGTTAAAAATGAAACAGACGCCCTTTTTAAACTTGGAATTGGACCAAATCGAATTTTTAATGGATGAGGCCTCTGCTACCAAAATGTACACACTGAGCTTTATTCATAAAGATCAGTTAGAAAATGTTGATAGTAAATATGATAAAAATGGCGGATATCTAATAAAAATCAGTTTTGGGGAAGGTTTTATTCTTAATTTTGATTTTATTAACAACACTCATAGAATAATTTCCCGGAGTTTGACACTTTACTTATTTGAGCTACTGGGATAGGAGTTCACTAGGATAGGAGTTTGACCCTTACTTGTTTTTGTGTTACTTATGGAACACTAGGATATGGGCTACTAAAATATCAGTGGAGAAAATCAGGAACTACGAGGATGGTTCAAAGAATCTAAAATAGGTGCAGTTTTCAGACATTTATCTTGGAAATTTTTTATTGACATCCATTTTGAAACCGGAAGTAATATAATTGTGAAATTTTCAGATAAAAAGCAGTAACTGACTAACTAAACTGCCATGCAATGTTTCAGTTTAATGTTTTTACCAAAACACAATGCACATTTATTGAATAACGCCTACACAATGACTGACTGGAAGCCAAGCAAGATAGATATGACTATAAAACATGATGATTTGTTTCTTCAACTCAAGGAGTTTGGGTCGACAACTTTTGGGACACTCTATTTTGATGTCTCATTACCATTAAGAAATAACATAGTGTAACGATCTTATAGATTGTTTGAAACAGCATCCTGATAGTTGCAAGTGTGGTAACCGATTGTTGTTCCGGTCACGTGTGTGTTGGTGTGTTTGTGTGCGAGCGAGCGCGTGTGCATGTGACTGACGGACCGCCTCACCGGAACTCGAGCCCGGGCTTATTTTAGCTCGTCAGACAGTTCTCATATATTACTGACCCAGATGAATGTCTTCTGAAAAACGCGCCAGCCCCTGCTCTGAAAAATACTAATTTGTTGTCTATTTGTTTGGATTGTAGTCATCCATCTCACCCTTGGCAGGCTGGGGACAGTGTTTCCGCAGCGGGGCAGCGACGGCGACAGCGACGGTGGCTCGCTGGCCGGGGCCGAGCGGTAGCTGACTGGTGGGGGCGCCGCCGTGGAGCTGGACCATCTCGGGGCCGCTGTGAAAACGCACAACATATGAGTTAAGGGTGACTATGGTGATGGGGGCGCCCTGGCCGGGGCCGAGCGGTAGCTGACTGGTGGGGGCGCCGCCGTGGAGCTGGGCCATCTCGGGGCCGCTGTGAAAACGCACAACATATGAGTTAAGAGTGACTATGGTGATGGGGGCGCCCTGGCCGGGGCCGAGCGGTAGCTGACTGGTGGGGGCGCCGCCGTGGAGCTGGACCATCTCGGGGCCGCTGTGAAAATGCACAACATATGAGTTAAGGGTGACTATGGTGATGGGGGCGCCCTGGCCGGGGCCGAGCGGTAGCTGACTGGTGGGGGCGCCGCCGTGGAGCTGGACCATCTCGGGGCCGCTGTGAAAACGCACAACATATGAGTTAAGGGTGACTATGGTGATGGGGGCGCCCTGGCCGGGGCCGAGCGGTAGCTGACTGGTGGGGGCGCCGCCGTGGAGCTGGACCATCTCGGGGCCGCTGTGAAAACGCACAACATATGAGTTAAGAGTGACTATGGTGATGGGGGCGCCCTGGCCGGGACCGAGCGGTTGCTGACTGGTGGGGGCGCCGCCGTGGAGCTGGGCCATCTCGGTTAAACAGTCAAATTGAAAAATACAATATGTTATTAAAAGTAGAGGTTTATAATAATAATTTTCTTGCAACTAAACAACACATGTTTATTTTTTATTTTTTGTTCATCTTGGGACCTCAAAGGGGTCCCGGGCTTAGGTCCTACCTTATGCATGATTACAAAATATAGCTACTTCCCTATAGGGGAACTTCACTATAAAATTACGCGTTCTATTAAAAATGTTTTAGATTATGTAAATCCGGAAGATCTAGAATTTACTTTACAAATAGTGTAAATTGATAAACTTTTTTTTTTTTCTTTTTTAAGTCATCGTCAGTGGGTGTTGCCTTAAATATAAGACGTAATTTTTCGGAAAATGTTTACAAAATTACATTTAGTATTTGAAATAAATCAATAAAAATATTGATCGTTAGTTGAATGTCATTCTAAATGCCCAATAACGATTAAAAGCATTTCAATTAAAAGATAAATAAAGAAGGATATTTTAAAAAGACTGTTAACCTGTCGGCCGATCTATGACGGTGGGTGTTTTGTCAACAAAGGATTAGGACAGGCCGAGGCTACCTGCGTCCAGTCTCCTTAAATTTGAAATCCACTATACTTAAACCTTTTTCAGAACCTTAAATGAGCAATTTCAGAGTATATCCGAACTCCATTTATACTGCGAGAATTATATTAGAAATTTTCACTCAGAGAGAGACGGCTCAGAAAGTATATTATGCATGTCGGCTAAAGTGTACATCAGTGTAGTATCTTAAATTATATAAATATTAATTTAGTGAAGTTATACAAATATCAATTTAGTGACGAGGGTGCATTTTATATTTTATAGACAAAAGACTCAATGTTAAATTTTCCTCATCAACGAACTTGCCCTGGATATTACCAAAGCCAGGTTTGAGCCAAATTTGAAGTCAATTTTGAAAAATTCTGGTTGGGTATTAACACACACACACACACACACACACACACACACACACACACACAAACTTGTTCGCCTATATTTGTGGGGCCTTGGGATTACACATCTATTTGTGGGGCCATGTATGTGCATTTGACAGGTATTGGGGGGCCGTATTTGTATTGTGGGGCCATACAACAAAATTTAACCTAACTTAACCTAACTAACCTAACCTAACCAAACATAACCTAACCTAACTTAACCTAACCTAACCTAACCTAACGATTATTGACTTTTTCGACCATAAAAAGTAGAATTTTTACTCAAAATAAAAAAATAAATCTTTGTGGGGCCATGTGTATGGCCCCACAATTTCAGAAGGCCCCGCACTCAGGTGAAATTCACACACTTGGCCCCACAAATATTGCGGAACCTGTCCACACACACACACACACACACACACACACACACACACACACACACACACACACACACACACACACACACACACACACACACACACACACACACACACACACACACACACACACACACACACACACACACATTGTTGTATAATTTATTTCTAAATTTTCAATATCATGACACTTGGGAGCTGCCAAACGAATCAGTTAACTAAGGATAATCTGACAATATTTCCATTACCGTGAAACAAGAATTTAGCTTTTTGAAAATTTTTGGATGTGATAAATTTAACTAACTCAAGTATATATAAAGTTTGTACCGGAAGTATTAATCATGAGTTTATTTAGAAAAACTTTGTCGTAAATGTAAATTATATTTGAATATTTTTATTCCTGTGGGGAATTTTTTAACGTAGGCTATGATTACAAAAACATTTTTGTAAATTGACCTATAGTGTTGGACCTCTTTGTATGTTGTATAATATTACGTAGATTTTCCGATAAAGAATCCCCTCTAGTTGAGTTAAATTCACCATAAAAACTAATACGAGTAGTTTTTCTGTAAACTTTTAATTTGATCTTTTATTTTACATGTGTTATTTTACAAGTTTCAAGCATAACCATTTATTATTTTTGATGGACGTACAGGGTGTCCGAGCTAGAGGTGTCAACAAATAACTATCTTGTGCGGAATTAAAATATGATTTAGGTTTTAAAATAACTATGACAATTTGTCATAAATACAACCAAAATTTTCTTCTTATCTAGTTAAGTTTAATGTGATCCACCATTTAAATCACTCTCTAGTGGCCAAATCGGTAATGTAGGCTATATCCCGCCATGCATTTGTGAACATTTTTACACTATATCCTCTCAATTACAGCCACAATCCTGTGGCTTAGTTCCCATAAACTTTTTACTCTCGCCTGGTACACAATGTCTTTGATAAACCTCCATGCAAAAAAATTTAGGGGGTAGGATCTGTCTATATTTACATTAGTGGCTAAATAGTTGTTATGGCCATAAACGATTCCGCTTGTTCACATGGAAAGATTGTATTTTCCTTAGGGCATTGTGTTTCAAATATGACCGTTAAACGTAATATACACAATCTTCGTTGCATTTTTACATTTTGGCGCAGTTAAATTAAAATAAAGTTTTAATATATCACGAAGTATTTGTTTTTATACCTCAAGCCCGGACACCTGTTTTAAGAACGTGCCGTGCAACAGTAACATCCAGAAATGTAATAACTGTCATTTCCTTGGAAGTTTTAGAAATGTTATTAAAATTTTAAAAATACATATGAATAAAAATAAAATAAAAATCATTATATTATAGAAGTGCAAATTAATAAAAAAACTAGATTCAATCAGCGTATGTGTGGTGAAATAAAGTATGAGGATTTTTTTAGCTCGTTTACTTTGCACACTCGTATCTCAGCACAGTGCAGTAAGGTACTTGTAATGCTACATCAGTTAGAAGATTTTTTTATTACCTGGGTAGACTATCTCAATCTCAAAGACATATAACATAACGCGGGTCTCCCAAAAGTCCTGGGGGGAAAAATATGTCTTTTGTCAACTTACGACAGCGCAATTTTGAAAAGTTACGTTTGTTTCATAAAAAGAATATTTTTTATAAGAATGTTTTCCCTTCCGAACCAGTATGGATGGCATAGGTTTCTAAATAAAAGAAATATTTGACCACTCCAAAACTATTTTGACACCCGGTATAAGAGAAAGGAGCCTCTGCTCTTTTCTCCCCGAATTAATTTCATTCTATATTCTGTTGTATTATATTTACAACACAACCCATCTGGAATCCCATCTACGTGTGCTAAACTTCTCAAAGATGCATGACGATTGGTTTATCAGTGCATATAGCCTACATAAATAACGCTAATAATTTTTCTGGAAATTCATAATCAACTCGCGAAATTGACAGAACGCGAAGGAAGCCACATAACTTAGTAACACCGGTGTTTTAAAACGCCAGCGTGTAAAACCAACAGTCAAAATAGAGAAGTCGTCGAGGTAAATCACGCATGTCGTTGACAAAGACACTTATTAAATGTGAGAACTAATTTATGCGGTGCGAGTGAGACAACTTGTGCGCGCCGCCAACTGTTTGACGCGACGGACGCGGCGCGGACGACGCACATGCTACCGATTCCCGTCCCAAAGCGATATTTATCACCCATCTGAGTCAACCATTTGCCAGCCACTCATCCGCTGCGGGGTTTATTATTGTTTAGTACCATAACTTATTCCAAAGAAGTTCGGCTATCGTTGCATCACAGCTCTACGCGCTGCTGGAGTCGTTTGAACTTTTGAAATATAATGGAACGTTGAGTCTAAATAGGATTTAAATTATTTTTAACCGTGAAAGTCTTAGATCTTCGTTTTGACTCATTAATTTTCTTCAACAAAACTGATGAATTTAATCACAAAATTTACGTAAATCTAAGTTCAACCATGGGATACAAAAGAAGAATACGCATAAAAGACTTTATGTTAATACTCTAATATCTGTACATATTTAAAAACGCGACTTTTTTGTACAAGGATCTCATTCTACAGTTTTCATCCGGCTTTATTGATTCTGGTGTCATTGGAAATAGCTCGGCATGAAGTTGTTCCTGATATAAATTGGTAAATATCGAACCATACGGAAGGGCTCTAAAAGTCCATTATTTCCCCATTTTATAAACATTCGAAAACAATTTGAATAATTTCAACTTTAACAGCTCTAAAAACTAAACGCAGAACACAAACGTGAGCATCTATCTTTTCGTACAAAAAAAGAGGTTATGTTAAACCGTCGGTTAATGAACTGATTAGTGTGTAAGGAAAAAATCAACAAAATTGTGAGCATTTCACAAATTGTATAGTTGTCTTTCACAAATCGTTAAGTAGCCTCACGTGTCCAACAAGTTACAAAGAAAAAGGAATCAATGGAAAAGTCCTTCAAAGTACACTTTGAAGGACACAATTACATGGCTGACGGGTGCCAGTCACGTTTACTTTCTTGTAGCCACTACATTGGTTGCATCAAAAGGTTATCTTCACTCAAGTATGATGCTATAGTGAATTTTAGTTTTTAAATCTTATGCTATCACGAAAATATTATATCGGTTCGGGATTCGGTGGATAGTGGTTGAGGAATATAAACTCAATAAACTGTTATCATTGAAACTACAGTTTATCAACATTCTATGATGAAACACGGACATCTAGGAGTCTAACTATTACTATACTATGTGAATATCCAATGACAGCTAATCGGGAGCTTTTGCCTCTAGGGATTAAGTAAGAGACCAAGTTCATATCTAGACCAAGGCAACCTTTACAACCTAGGCGACTGTTTACAAAAAACGCATTAATTGGAAATAACACCTTAACTAAAACATGTTTTCAAGAATAGAATAGTAAATAGTTTATGGTAATTGATTTAACATTGCTCCAATAGGAAAATCGTTTTATGCCAGGAGATTCCTCCTTGGACAAAGTTTTTACAAAATAAGAATGTAGAAATTATATATTGGCAAAAAATTTATCAAACTTTTGCAAGTCAAAAAGGATTGAGTGTGAGATTGCCAGCTGGCTATCGAGGGTAGGCCACCCTCCAGCACCCCCCGTCGACGCACGTGGGCCCGTAACCCGGAGACATCTGCCACCGCAGCGCCCGCACCGGGATGTAGATATGAGTGACGAACTTCTGCAAATCAATCTTCTTAGTGTGCAGACACCTCACCCTAAACGGCATACGATTCTGGTGCAGTTCCTGTTATAAAAATGCAAATGCTTTTGGAAATCTCACTCGCCTCGGGTGTTTAGGTAAGTGGCAAACATCTTGAAAAGTTTCTGAGCTCCAGAAAAGGGTTGGTCTCAAGATTGCATACAATAGGAGGTATTGTATGAAGTAAGTTTATTAAGAAAATTCACAATAACTCGTCAATAAAAAATCACAGGAGAATTGGGGGATGTAGATGCACTCCCCTTCCTTGTGAGGTGAGTGTCCTCTTTCCATCATCCATTTTGTGTAACTATTTTATATCTAGATTGAAATCAACAATGACTCATGATAAAACACTAGTCTACATTCCGATTTCACTGAAATAGAGTGCATGTGTAAAATTGTTGAGGGAATTAAAACTTACCAGTCTTCTTGATCACAGTCTCTGAAACCTTTTGCGAAAGGGTTACTTGCTATTTTCAACTGCGTTATCTGTAATAAAAAATATAAAATTATAAAGGATTAAGAGATGTATCATAATTGAATTTACAAATATATGCAATAGTACAGATGATTTTTTAAAGAATATTTTCAGCTCTTAGCTTAGTCTTAAATACCTAAATAAAATTATTTATCAGAAAACTGAATTTCGTATTTAAACATTTTTGAGATCAAATATAATATGAGGTATGTCAATAACAAAATAACGATAAAGTACAAATAAATTAGTTGACGAATTTAGTTTTTATTTTGCAATAATTTTCTAACTTTTACTGTAACTGTCTTATAAAGAAGATCAGTTTAACAAAATGTTTATAATAATCACAATGTAATAATTTTCCAATATTTAGAAAAAAGAAAAAATATATATTTACGACAATTTTGAGTAAAACTCAAGAGTTTCAAGAGTTGTATAGTCCGTTTTTAAACATTTAGTTGAATCATACTGATAATAAGTAAATTTCTAGTTTTAGATAAAGTGTTTACCCTTTGGTTCTGGTAGGCTGTGACGGCTGTGAACCTTGTCTCAGGGAATATGAATGTTTTGAAGTTCTGGCAACCCGGGGAGACTGTCTCGTCCTTGGCCGGCACGTAGATGACGTGGAACCTCGGCTGGTACTTGTGCATCGAGTTGAGGATTATCTGCAAAAGGATCACCACCATCATCGTCATCATCATCAACAACAACATAAACTCCTCATTGAAGATAAAGGGTATTGAAGTTTTGGTAGCCTGGGAAGACGATGTCGTCCTTGACCGGCTCATAGATGACATGAAACCTCGACTGCCATACTAGTACATCAAATTGAGAATAATCTGCAAAAGGATCATAATCATCATGGATTACGAAACTACTCGTACACCCTGTACCAGTACAGACTCTCAGGATTTTTAATAAGGATTTTTACAAAATAGTAACACACTATCATGTTTAGTTTTAACTATTGTACTTCCATAACCAGTTGTGGTTATTGCCTGGATAATTGCCTTATTATAATTCAACAGAATCCCATTTTTATATAAACTTAATAAAAAACGTTTTTTATAATAATTCGTGTACGGTACTTTGACGGAGAGACTATGAAATTAGCCTGTCCAACACAATTTAACTGTAATGAGAAAATAAATATTTAAATTTTGTCGTGTAAATTAAAATGAAAAAATATCACCTCATCGGTCCAAATTATGTTATAATCCGATGGAATGATTTTATTTATTTTATATATATATATATATATATATTTAGCCAGTCAATCAATGATACTAAATATGAATAATGAGACCAACACATTTGTTTAACAATGCAACTTATAATAGACCTTTTTGTTAGCTGCATTTTTTTCAGCCAAGAATGCACTGCATGGTGCAATTCATGCAATAATTTTGTGTATTTTGATCAACCAAATGTTTAAATCAGGTTTTAAAGCCTCAGGTGACTAAACTTTTATAATTGATTTGAGGCTTTAAAAGTTTTTGAAATACACCTATTGAAAACACTGTTAAACGCTTAAGAACGCTAAATTTAAACGCTGAAATTTAATATATATGTGTGATAAGTAATAATTAACAATTTATGTATGCTACCATCGTTTACTCCATTTTCTCATTAATTTCGACTTCAAAAGAGCTATGCTACAGCTGCAGTCCAGTTGGGTTACTCGTTTTTGTTTTATTTGTTATCCGTCAAAATAAAATTAATTAGCATCATACAAAGCAAACATAAATTTTTCTTGGATTCCTCAGCAGCAATTTCTGTTTTTAGCTAAGGGTTGTCGAAAGACGGACGAGATCTCGCGAAATATATCGCGCTTTGCAATACCAGTACGAGAGAGGAGGAATACTTGCATGGCCATTGTCGTCGAGCTGGTTGTTGGTGAGCTTGAGCTTGTCGAAGGAGATGACTTGCTTGGTCCACTGAGCGCCCGAGGCGGGCGAGTCCGGGTGGACGTGCACCCTGGGCGGGGAGATGGGGTCCGCCTTGCCCGCCACCACCCACGTCGAGCTGCAACCACGTCAACCTCAAAGACATTCGTCAAACAAGTAAAATACAGAGTTTGGTAGTCAGTGTCAAAGATTATACATGTAAAATTCAACAAAAACACGAAATTTAAGCAGTTACTCCACCTTCCAGTTTAGCAGTCAGTATTAGATTTTTTCAAAGACAAGAAGTCTTTGCCCATAGAACTCGTTTTCCTCATCTTTTACTGAACATATTGCCACTTTTGATGACTTTTTAAAATGTACTCAAAAGTTTCTATTACAGAGGTTCACAGTTTGTCCCAATTAATCCCTCTTAACGCCTAGTAAAATCTACTTGAAAACAATATTACAATAACTTCCGATATATTTGTACTATTGACAATGGGTTTGTCACATATTTCCAAAATTTAAAGACATTTAAAGTTGAGTGAGATTTATTTGGCGAAAAATGAAGTTATTAATAAGACTTCCTTTAACGACACTTAAAGAAAGTTTGTAGGATCTGGGTTATATGGTATCTCATAAAAAGGCAGGTCATATGTTTAATCCTAATTTATGCTGCCCCTTAGGCAAATAGGAAAGTTCACTTACAGCATAACATTTTAAATTTTGGTAATGTGGAGGTTTTGGCAATATTTGAACAGTTTGACGCATGAGAAAGGCTTACGTAAGTTAATTCACACTTTTTTCTTAGATTTTACAAAGCTTTAAAAGTGCTTATTTGGGACACACCGTACTTATTTTGTGTACTTTCTAAAATAATATAAAACGTGGCAATCAGTTCGGTATAAGGTGAGAAAAACTATATTTTTATGGGCATTGTCAAAAAAATAAGAAAAAATCGAATAATGACTTTTGTAGGAAAGTGGGGAGAAATATAACTGCATAAATTGGGTATTTCTGCGGCATTTTACATGTTACATAACTTCTTAAATGTTTTGACACTGACTTCCAAACATTCTGTATATTTTTTATCGATAAGTAAATGTAGCCTAATGTAAACAGATACGATCATGTCTAGGTGTGTCTTAGGTTTGACTTTTCACGGTATTCTTGAGATCCTTCTAACAAGTTGAAACTACTTCAAAATTTAGTAGTTTTCTTTTTTTCTTTTAGATTAAATACTACAGTATATTAAAGTAGAACTTATATTAAAATTGCAGATTGTCTCTGATCACCTTATCTATAAAATAATGTAATTGTAATATGGTAGACCATAAACGGTTTGTTTCTTTAAGTAAATATTGCTTGAATTGAGTAGTTAAAAGACAGAATGATAAATAACTATGATAAAACAACTTTTCAATTTACTTAAGTAGTAAAATCCATTGTTTTAGCCCCTGAGCTGTTTTTTTAATGTAAGAATTATTACTTACTGTAAACCGTCGACAGCTCAATTTTAGTATCCAAATTAGGACATGTTTCGACGCTACTGCGTTATCATCAGATGGTTAAAAAAGTGAAGATGTTGTTGACCCGAAGGCTCATAATTATTAAAACACAACACAGTACATTGATACGGACACGAAAATAAATAACGACACATACACGGTAACACTCAAAGAACAGGCCTGTCTACGAAAACATGATCACGCACGGCGCGGGCGGACAGTGTCCTCAGACAGGACACTGTGTTTTCGTACACAGGCCTGTTCTTTGAGTGTTACCTTGTATGTGTCGTTATTTATTTTCGTGTCCGTATCAATGTACTGTGTTGTGTTTTAATAATCATGACGGAGCCTTCGGGTCAACATCTTCACTTTTTTAACCATCTGATGATGACGCAGTAGCGTCGAAACATGTCCTAATTTTGATACTACAATTGAGCTGTCGACGGTTTACAGTAAGTAATAATTCTTACATTACTTAAGTAGCCTAACCGTGGCTAAATTTAAACATGAAAAAGTTTTGTTGAATTGTAACAAACAGATGTTTAAGGCAAATTTGCAAAGTTTAGCTTGTACTATAATATAATTGAAGCAAATCACTTCACTTTAAGTAAGGAAGGTAACTAAAAGGATGCAGGATTACTGAATTCATTCTTCTTGCATTTAGAAAGCAAATGCTTAAAGCTTATGGTGAGGACTAAGATAAGAAAATAGCAAATCGAAAACATAATGGCGTTTAAAATATTAAAATTAAATAGAATTATAGTCATTAAACCGAAAGAATTTACTAGTAAATAATTACCCAACAATGAAGTTAAATCAGGGATTGCTTCAATGGGCATTCTGACGTTTGTACAGAACATCTGCTCACCTGTGGAACGCATACCGATATCGCTTGTCGTCGACGGGTACGAAGTCCATCATGAGCATATACTCCGCCGTGGACTCGAGACCGTAGAGTCGAGCTTGGAACGTGGGGAACATCCTCCTGGGCAGGAAACATACATCATGAGAAAGAGAACATCCGTTTACATGTGCAAAAGGTATTTTGTAGAAAGTATTAAAAACTGTTAGCAAGAGAGGTTCAGTATTAAAATAGATACCGAGCATCCCGAGGATCAACCCAAACGAGAGGTTCCATGACCTCTTGAACCAAAGTTCAAGACACTACTCGTAATGCAAAAAAGGTAAATAAATAAAACAACAACAACAACAACAACAGCAACATTGAGGGTTACCCCTCCTTCAACATTGAATAAAGAAGTTAGCCGTAATGTAATAAGCTTGTTGTAATGTCTATGTGAAGTCATTGTCCAAATATATGCAAATTATATTACAACACAAAAAATGCTTAAAAGGGTGTCAATATTTATTTTAACTGCTAAGTATATAAGTACTGTACCTCACATTTGTCTTTGTAAATTTGCCCTGTAATCCCAACGAATTGCTTATACATAACTGTGTGTGACTGACCTGCCTGCCTTGGTGACTATCATTTCTGTGCCGAGGATGTTGAACTCTTCCCAGAGTGACTTCATCTCCAATGTGGCAGTGACGTTGGCCAGCCGAGGGTGGATCTCCGCGTGCTGCTTGTCCGTGGCAGCCTCCCCCTGGTTCACGCAAGCTGCAACATCAACAACAATCACATTACTGGTCCTTACCCTCCATCATGTCCATGCATACCGCGTCTACCAACAGCACTCCAACATGTCGCGTTAACATCCAGGAGTAGTAGTACCTTTCCCAGCGTGGGCGATGGAAGAATGAGTGTTCCAATTCGTGGAGAACGCCCGGCCAATAAAGGCAGTCAGATGAACTGGTTTTACCCATCGTGTGTAGGTACGACTGAAAATAATCAAGACTGGACAAGGATTGAGTCAGGACGTAGTCACCTTACCATGCCACTGAGTTTCGTGTCCAAAACAACCCCGAAATATTTTTGACAGCCCGTGTAGTCTGGACCACTTCATAGCCCACGTTCTGCGGAACAATGGTGTCGATCCTCTTCTCCTTAACACTTCCTGCCAGGGGGGCGATCTTTTGCCGATGTTCTGGGTCAGATTAGATCGCAGGCCAAACCGGAAGAGACCGACACCGTTATCAAGTCTATTCGGCGAACCCAGAACGGGGATGTCCTCCTCGAACTGGGGAAGTCGAGTGACAAGATTGGTTTTGCCGCTTCCCTCAAGACTGCACTTGGGGACAAAGGCTCAATCAAGGCCCTAGAACCGAAGTGTTCGGTCGAGATTCGGGACCTTGATGCCCTCTCCACCGAAGAGGAGGTGACCCGTGCGATCCAGGTGGCACTCCCGGAGATACCGGCTGATGGAGTGAGGGTATGGCTGACTAAGCCCAACCGAAGTCAACTCCGGATGGCTGTTGCTGAGATGGGCGAAAAGCACGCCAATAAGCTGCTTAGCCTTCAGCACCTCAGAGTCGGTTGGGTCAGTTGCAGGCTCAAACGGAGGGTGGTAGTTTCGAGATGCTTCCGCTGTCTCGGTTTCGGCCACTCCTCCCGAAACTGTAAAGGGCCCGACAGGAGTGCCAACTGCTTCCAGTGTGGAAGCCAGGGCCACAAACGTAAGGAATGTTCCTCGAGCCCCTCCTGCTTCCTCTGCAAGGATTCAGGCTCCAGTGCCCTCGGTCACTTACCCGGGTCTGGTCAGTGCGGTGCCTTCAGAGCCGCACTTGAACAGGCAAAAGGCAGCGGCCGGTAATTCGCATCCTCCAGGCCAACCTTCATAGATCCTGGGGAGCTGATAGCCTTCTAGATCAGCTCGCCCGAGAACTTGGTGCTGACGCGCTCCTTATCAGCGAACAGTATCGGGACAGAGACCCAAACATTTGGATCTCGGACAGCCTCGGTACTGCTGCATTTTGGGCACGTAATACACGAGATGTCTTGGTGCGGAGTCACGGGCGCGGCCGAGGATTCGTCTGGGTTCGGCGTAGGGACGTGACTATCTTCAGTTGCTACCTCACACCCAACGAGGCCGTCCAGGACTTCCGCGACAAGATAGATAGCCTAGAGGAGTGCGTTCTCGGCACCACCGGGCATGTCGTCGTTGGTGGCGATTTCAACGCCAGGGCCGTCGAGTGGGGAATGCCCTCTACCAGCTCCCGGGGGAAATACATCCTGGATTTCATCGCCAGGGCCGGTCTTGTCGTCCTCAACCAGGGCGACACACCTACTTTTCGGCGCCCCGGGCTGAGAGGCACGATCCCTGACGTCACCTTTGCGTCTGAGTCGCTCCTTCCGAGGATCTCTGGCTGGAGGGTTGTGGAGGACTACACGGGTAGCGACCACCAATACATCGTTTTTGACCTGCATGATCAGGCAAATCGCCGAGTTTCCGCATTTCGGGAAGGGCCACGCCGGTGGAACACCAACAAACTGGACGTGGTCAAGTTCACCGAAGTCATCTCTCGGGGAGCGCAGGGGAATCCTGGTAAGGCTGGGGCCGAGGCATTAGTAACATCCACGATGGAACTGATCGTCTCGGCCTGCGACCAGTCTATGCCGCGAAGGAAACCCCGACGCGACAAACAACCCGTTTACTGGTGGACTGAAGAGATTGCGGAACTCAGAAGAACATGTTTAAGAACTAGACGAGCCGCCACAAGAGCGAGAATTCCCGCAGACAGAGTTCGTAAGTCGGAGGCCTATAAAGCTGCGAGAAAATCTCTCCGCCAGGCGATCAACAGGAGCAAGGCGAATAGCTGGAGGAGACTTCGTGACGACGTTGACTCCGACCCGTGGGGCCTGGGTTACAAACTTGTAACACAGAAACTCGGCGCCCGCTCTCCACCTTCCATCATGGAGGGCGCCACCATGGGGAGGATCGTCGCTGCGTTGTTTCCTAAACATCCACAGCGACCGCCGGTTGACTTCGGATGGGTAGAGGACGTTCCACTTTTCACTTTCGAGGAGCTGGAAACCTCCGTTCTCTCCCTGAAGAGCAACAAGGCTCCTGGCCCGGATGGGATTCCCAGTGAGGCTTTAAAGAAAGTATTTTCAATCAACGCTGACTTGTTGTTGAGAATGTACAACGCCTGTTTGGTAGAAGGGGTGTTTCCGGCTCCCTGGAAAACAGCCAGGCTTGTACTGATCAGCAAGGGCAAAGGTGATCCCGAGCTGCCGTCGTCCCACAGGCCTCTCTGCATGTTGGACACGGCTGGGAAGCTGTTCGAGAAGCTGATCCGTTCCCGCCTGACTTCTGCCGTGGAAGCTGCCGGGGACTTATGCCCCCGTCAGTACGGCTTCAGAAAGGGACGGTCAACGATCGACGCTGTCACCGAAGTTCAGAGAGCTGTGGAGAGAGCCGAGAGCCACAACCATTTCTCCCGCCGAGTAGTGCTTCTTGTTACGCTTGATGTCAAGAATGCCTTCAACTCGGCGAGGTGGGTCGATATGTTGGATGCGCTTCACAACACCTTTCGTATTCCTGCATATCTGTTGCGGCTCATCGAGGATTATCTACGCTCTCGAAGCCTGATTTATGACACAAGGGACGGAATGCGGACGATGGAAGTCACTTCTGGTGCCGCACAAGGTTCAATACTCGGCCCGGATCTCTGGAACGTTGCCTATGACAGCCTCCTGAGGTCCGAGATGCCTGAGGAAACGACTTTGGTTGGGTACGCCGATGACGTCGTAGCTCTCATTGCTGCACGCAACGTTGAGCTGGCCCAACTAAAGTTGAACCGAGTCATGCGTGTGGTTAACACCTGGATGTCAGATCACGGTCTCTCGCTTGCGCTCAGTAAGACGGAAATTGTGATCCTTACGAAGAAGAGGATCGACACCGTCGTCCCGTTTCGAGTGGGAAGGGAGGTGGTCACATCAACTCGTGCCGCCAAATACCTCGGGGTTATGGTGGACACCAAATTAAGCTGGAGGGATCAGATCTTCCGTACGGCGGACAAGGCCGCTAAGGTAGTCACTTACCTTAGTAGGCTGATGGCCAATGTCGGGGGTCCCCGATCGAGCAGAAGACGTCTGTTGATGTCCGCGGTCCAGTCCGTGCTCCTTTACGGGGCAGAGGTGTGGGCAGGCGCTCTAGATAAGGAGTGCTACAGGTTGCGACTCGCCTGGGTTCAGCGTCAAGCTGCGCTCCGGGTGTGTTCCGCCTACCGGACAGTGTCCGAGCCTGCCGTCCTGGTGGTCGCCGGAGTCATTCCTGTCAAGCTCTTGGCTGGAGAGAGGAAGGCGATTTATCAGAGACAAGGCGAGATCGGCAAGGACACGGCAAGAACAGAAGAGCGCTCCCGAACCTTCCAGCAGTGGCAACACAGCTGGGAGCATGACACCCGAGGACGATGGACTGCGCGACTTATCAAGCAGGTTCAACCATGGGTGGAACGGCGGCATGGGGAGGTGGACTACTACCTGACCCAATTTTTGACAGGTCACGGCTATTTTCGGTCGTACCTGAACCGGATGGGAAAGACCGGTTCACCGGACTGCATTTATTGCCCGGGTGTTCCCGACGATGCGGAACACACATTCTTCCGCTGTCCCCGTTGGGAAGGGCCCCGCCTGGAGGCCACACAAATCTTTGGTGCATTTTCGGTGGACTCGGTCTGCCAAAAGATTTTGGAGGATGAGGGCAACTGGGATTGTTTGTCACAGTTCGTCCGGGGCATCCTCCTGGAAAAGAAAACCGATCTGGACCGCGAAGTGGCCCAGATCCCTTGATCGAGCGGCTGGATAAGGAGCGAGCCCCACGGGCGTAAGCCAAATTTAGGCCTAGCCTGACGTAATGTGATAAACAATTCCAGGTTATATTCCTAAAGAGTAGAGGAGATTTTTTAGTGGGTAAACCCGTTTTTTAGGGGAGTCCCACACTACAGGCTGGCCACCTGTGTGCGTAAAGCATTTTTCTGCCTCTCCCTCAAAAAAAAAAAAAAAAAAAAAAAAAAAAAAAAAAAAAAAAAACATTTCCTGCCTTGCTGAAGGCGAGAGACAGCGCGTGGTCACTTATGTATTCGTTGACAGTGCGAATTACTTGATTAACCTTCAGCTGAGCAACATTTCATGCAGGGATGAGTGAGTTGAAGGCATTCATGACATCAAGTGTGACACTCACTTCACAGAGAAGCACTACTCAGCGAGAGAAATGATTGTGGCTCTTTGTACTTCTCCGATTGCATCTATACTTGTTCGCCCCTTTTTGAATCCGTACTTTTGGGGAGATAAACCCCAGGCAGCTTCCATGAGAGTTCAGGCGAGAACAAATAAACTTATCCAAAGCATTTCCGGCCATATTTTACATATACAAATAATGTCGGCACGTCAGAGTCACCTTTTCTTTCGCTGATAAGCACAAGCCTGGCTTTCATCCAAGGGGATGGAAAACCCCCCCTTGGAAAAGCAAGCATTGCAGTTTGATAATAAAAGCTGGTGACAGGAAAAAACTTTCTTGAAGGCCTTATCGGAGCCAGGAGTTTGGTTGTCTTTTGGGAGGGAGAACAGTGTTTTCCAAGTCCTCGTCTGTAAAGAAAAGAATGTTCTCCAACCCTATAAAACATCGCGTGGCATCACTGGATGGGATGAAAACAGGGCGAAAACGATGTGGAAGGCGGAGAGCGGGCTCCAAGCTTCTGGATTACAATTTGACCCAAACATAATAAGCTTATACAAAAAAATAATTAAAAAGTACGTTGTTTTGTAGATGTGCTATTTCCCTTAAATTATAGTCATTTTTACTTAAGTTTTGGCATTTACTATACTGTCAGAGGAATGCTAAAATATGGGGACAAAGAAGGCAACACGATCTGGAGGCATCTAAACCAATAACTAAATGAAAATTGAATTTAATTGCCTACTTTGAATGCTTATGTCTTCTCTCTTCTGTGATCCATAATGGCGATAATGAGTAATTAATAATAAATTTAAGAAATTACCGTATTTTTTATTGAAACAACTATGACTACTTATGTTTTTATACAATGGTTATAAAGATAAATCTCATCGATATTTTAATGTGGATTATAATATTGAAAAGACAATGAAAAAAAAATCTGTAGCAATTAGGTAAAAATGAAAACGATAAAAAAATGTTCAAGTAAATCATTTCATTGCAAATTCTATTGAAAATCATAAACAAGAATAATCCTAAAGAGTCGTCTATTGAAGATAAACAATATATAAGCAAGAACTGCGATGGCAAATTATTTACAGTTGAATCTTCATATCAATCATCAGAAAATACAATTTCTTCATTTTATGATCGATCAGAAAAATAACAGTTTTTCCTCCGTTTAGCTCGATGACAATTTCATTGAAGGATCTCCTTATGTTGATTGTCTGGGAATGAGATTGGACACACAATCTCTGTCTGTGATTCTTTGTCTGAGGTGGAATAAACAGATCAAAAAATTGCCTAAACAGATTTCTTCCAATATTTTCTGATATTTTACCATTCCGCCGTGACAAACAATTGAAGATTAGAAGCAAGAAAATGACAGGTCTCATACCAAGAGCTGGTGGATCGAAACAAAGTTATTCTATCTATACAGTGTGGCATGAATTTAGTGTTTAATATTTTAAGGGCACAAAATAGACACTAAATGTGGTTAAACTGTATAATTAAAAACATTTTATTCCAACAATTATGGACAGATGAGGTACTTTTTTTGCATTTTTTCAAAATTCGGTACTTTTATTGGGAAATCTGATTTTTTTCAGAATACAGGACATTGTGTTCTTATAACATTTTTGGACTCTCCATTAAATTTGCAATAGGAATCGTTTCATAACAAATTCTATTGAGAATCACAAACAAGAAAGATCCGAAATGGTCGTCTATTGAAGATAAACAATATACAACCAAGAACTACGATGGCAATTTATTTGCAGTTCAAGCTTTGTAAGATTGATTTACAATCGCGACCTATAGCCTAGGTATTTTTTAGAGGTGTAAAGTGCAAAATTCAAGCGATGAAATTTATAATATCATTAAAAAAACTACCTTCTTAAAATTTTACCTTCTATCGTTGTACTGACAACACCAGAGCATTATTGTTAAAATTCTTAGTAATTCTTATTCAATTGTCCTAAAGAAGAAAAGAATCATGAGGACATAGATATAGAATAGATTAAAATACATACGCTAGTTTCATTCTATACATATTAAATGTACTGCAAAGTTCGATGTGGGAAACACAATTAAGGCGCAGAACTAGAGATAGAATGATCCTCCTTTCCGACTGGAGACGGAGGGGAGCAGACGGCTGGGAAAGAATGTACAGAAAAAGTCTTGATGTAGCGGACTATTTGTACCGAGCCGAGAATGGCATGCTCATAGGTGCCAAGTGATTGTTGCGCGACCCGTGCATCACCCAATTAGTGCTACTAAATATACCCTAACATTATCCTAACGGATTAATCATCCTCTGCTTAAGAGTCATCTTCACCCCTGAGCCAGTAGCCCATTGTTGCGCAGTCGGCAATGTTAACCATACCGGCCTTTAATGCAAAACATGGTATAGCATTCCTCTCTTTCGGACGCCGTTTTCCAACAGATTTTCTTTAAACTTTGTAAGTGTTTAGTTGAATAGTTATACTATGTCGCTCATACCTCGAAGTTTTGAAAAAATTACAAATATTACTGTCTGTGACGTTGCAAAGTAACTCGATTTCCCTTTGTAATATTTCAAAATTTAGTAAATTTTTTTGAATTTCGAGGTATGAGGGACATAAAATAACTATTCAACTAAACTCTTACCAAGTTTAAAGAAAATCGGGTGAAAAACGGCGTCCGAAACAGGGGAATCAAATACCATGTTTTGCATTAAAAGCCGTATGGTTAACATTGCCGACTGCGCAACAACGGGCTACTGGCCCAGGGGTGAAGATGACTCTTAACATTGCCGACTGCGCAACAATGGGCTACTGGCCCAGGGGTGAAGATGACTCTTAACATTACCGACTGCGCAACAATGGGCTACTGGCCCAGGGGTGAAGATGACTCTTAACCAGGTGCAACGCCAAAGTTATGACCATGCTCAACTGGGATGGCGGTGCGATTGTTGTATGTGAATAAATTCATGTTGCTGGATTTCCTATTTGTTTTATCTTATAAAAAATTAGACATATTTTTCTGTGGAAATTTTTCTAACTGAACATGTGTAAATTTTAATTTCGAACTCTCTCACTCTTTTGTTTTGGGTGTCTAAAATAGAAACCCTTGTCAGGTATGATAACATTATACAGTTGCCTGTTATATTAAACAAAAGATAATCACGAATCAAAATGCAACCATATTCTTAATAATTTTAATTTATAATTATTATTACCACTAACTATTACTATTATTGCATTTATGGTAAGGTTAAAGAAAATAGTCCGATGAGAGTGGATGCATGTTGCCAAATCTATCCAGAAACATTTTTATACAATATTATGGTTACACATGGTAAACATAATCACAAATGACAAAATTACAGCTGTTAACAGCTGTTAAAATTTCCATCGGACTATTTTCGTGCACCTTACTATAGTATCTTGAACACTTTACAATGTTAATTAATACAAATACATGATGTTTTTTAATTAGATTAGGGTATTTATAAGCTATTAAGTTGAGTTAAAAAATCATCTATGTTGTAAAAAACTATTTTAATTTTTAATAATCCTCATTTTTTCTTGTGTTTGTATTAAAATTTTGGTTTTTAAGGTAATGTATTAAATAATTTAAAGTTAATGTATCTAAAACTGTACTTTTTTATTTCACCCTCTCAACTTGTACGTTGTTACCTATATCCTCTTGTGGAATATTCATATGTATTCTTAATACTTAGGGGCCGAGCATTTGCTCGTAAACTCAAACAGTAATATTCTTTACAGTTACAGACAGTGCACTAAAATGCACAGTGCAAAAAGGCTTGTTTTTTGTTCAAGACGAGCTTATTCGCTCTGCTTACTCGCCTTCACGGCGCTCATTCGCTTTGCTCACTCGCCTTTCAGACAGTTTAGGTCTGCGGGTACTGCACTGTAGTGTATATTTGTTGAAACACCTGTTGAATCTATATAACGCGTGGATTCTAATTATTTAGTTAACAGATGTTTTCATAATTCTTAGTAATGTTTTTGTTTTAAAATTCAAGTGAAATTCTACAAATTGATAGTTAGTTTTTATCAACGTAAATGTTTAAATTACGATATTATCTAAATCAAATAAGATTTAACAAATGGTAAATTATTTTAATTATAAAGTAGTCTAGAAGGCCTACGATTTTATAATTTAGTAACTGACTGCCATGCAAACCCAAATGTTTATACTGAAACACGTGGTCTGCACTTTGACAGTTGAGTCAGCTGTTTTCATAATTTCTTAGTTTTAATTTTTAACTCCATAAACCAATATTTATTTATTTATTTATACATCAACGGTCAGCGCCATTTACATCAATGTGTACATTATAATAACAACATAACGTGAATTATAAATAGAAATAACAAAACTAAAGTGATATCCAAGATGCTCAACACCAAAAAATCGAAGAATCAAGAGAATATTCATGGAAGACATGCAAAAACATAAAGTAAGTATAATATTCTACAGTAATGTTAAAACTTTTAAAATTTAAATTAAAGATTATTAAGAAATAAAAATTCTTGGCATAGAATAGTGTATTTATATTATTTTTATCCCAGAATTAAGTTATTTGCAAAGTTTGAAGAAAATCGTACGAGCCGTTTTTGAGAACTTTGTGCAAACATACATACATACATACAAAGATACCTTACTTATATTAGAGTATAGAATTAGAATAATTATTTATATTCTAAGTTAATTTTCTTATTGTTGTGGATACCACTCCATTCATCAAGTATAGTTTACATATTTCAAATGTGTTTAGTTACAAAGATTACAATCTAAAACGCATGTTTCTCATGACTTACTTTGTGTGGAAGGTTAGGGTCAGAACAGCCAGGTCTGGCCGGTCCCACCCAAGTTGCTGGGATTTACGAGCAGTCAGCGTGACATTTACTGAGCGAGTAACGTTCTGCTGCAATAATTACCTTCCTAGACCACCGAACGAGATGTCAAGCTACGCATTACATGCATCCTTGATTGCAACAAAGACAAGGAATAATTCGCTTTTGGAATATATAGCATAAACCTTTACAAACTTAATAGTCTTTTCGGGAGGTGGAAAAAAGCAAATTCATGCCCTATCTTGGACACGAGGACAGGTCCGTCTGTTTCTCTGTAGGGCTTTATGGGAATATTACTTAATCTACAAATACACGATATAAAAACACACAGATGCACATGAATTTTGAATATTATAACTGTAGATTTCAAACTGTTGGCTGTTATTAATTTTTAAAACAAAAAGTCCCCATGATAATTAAATTTATTTAATTTTGTTAAAATACATAATGGATAAAAATTTAACTATCCTAGCAAGGATTTCATTTTTAAATTTAGCTTTTAACATTTAAAGAGTTTACTATTTAAAATTCTTAAGCATGTAATATAAGCTGGTCGTTGGCGGTACCATTATTTTTGATGTCCGAGACACAACAAAAGAGCATAACAACAATATCGAAAGGGATTGATTTAAATGTTTGATATATGATTGGTAAACTGTCCAGTAACTTTAAAGTTTTGTTTCTGGGATTTAAAACTGATAGGGAAGATTTTAACTTTTGTAGGCACGTAACGGATTTTGACCCGTTTAGTCAAAGAAATTCCTGCAAGTTGTTAGAAGGTGAAGCGAAACGGAGCTGGACGCTATAACACTTCATTGTTGTAGCACCTCTGTTATTTACTAATGTACAACAAAAGACTAAAAAACATTTGAGTTAAAACACTTTCCTCACTCATTTTTATTTTTAAATGTATTCTATGCGATGAAAAACCAAAGTGTACACAAGTAGTCATACGTTTACATTATTTTTGCAATCAATCAACTCAATATGTTTCATTTCCTAACTGCGGGGATTTGAAATGAAACAAGTTGTTGAAAACTATTACTGTATTTAAAATGACAATGTAGCGTAGGCCTACCATATTAAAAACGACGCATGATATATAGAAAAGAACAAAGCCGCATGGATGTTCGGATAACAAAATGAGGAATGACTATTTTTCAGGTTGATTGCTGAAAAAGAAGAGTGCTCACTCAATAGTGTTTTTGCTCGGGAGTCGTCATTGACGAAACACATCCTCCCAAACATCTTTTTTAATAATTCATCTAACTAGCATGATAATGTTTTATTTAGACGTTATTGGTACTAAAAACCGGGTGTCCATAAAGTCTTGCCTGATAAAGAAACCGAATAGTATGAAAACTAATGGTGGTAAGATGACGTTTTATATCTAGTTTTAACAAGCGATTTCTAACATTTTTATAGCTATCCACAAACTCAATACACTTTTATATGTGTGCTTTGGGTTGCCTGTAAAAGTTCTAGACCGTTTTTCTATTTGTTTTTTATCCTATTTACTAACAAATTTTTTTACTTATTTAACATTTTCTGAGTGCCGTAATGGGTTTATTATCTCTTTTCTAAATTCAGAACTGGCGAACAATAAAGGAAAATTAATTCACAAACCCCTCCATAAAGAAATCCAGAGAGGTTAAGTGACGTGAATGAGGTGGCAATTTTGTCACGATTTGTTTTTGTAGTGCATTATAAGTAAGTGCATTGAGGTCAATCATTTGAACTTAGATATTGGCAAATTAATTATGGAAAAACTGGATTACAATACCCTTGAAAACAAAATATGTCAAATGCATGTGGGTATAATGGTGTCCATACAGAAAAGCTATAAAATCTTGGCAAGACTTTATGGACACCAGGTATATGATTGAATTTTCTTTTAATATTTAGATTGTCAAAGTGCTGTACGTGATGTGAGTTAGTTGTTTGTACTGACCATCGACAGTGTTCATCTGCGAGAGATGGGATGAGAGCCACACTGACGACGAGACTGTGAAGGGGGCACAACTGGAGGAGTAGGGCTGCATAGTCAAGCCATGCCTGCACCTGCAAATGATCAAATCATTGGTAACATGCTCAAAGTTGTATAGCGTGTCCAAGTTACAACACAGACTTAGCAGACAAGATTTTGATATATTAGTATGATATTTAAAACTTACATACTGAATAATCATCCTGGACTCAAAGCTTGTAGTAAGTGTTCCTCCATAGGAACAAAAATTCCCGTGAGAGTTAGGGTAATGTTAACACTGTGTTCGGTAATATTAAAATGGTATTTTCCACTCAGTTCAATTTTAACGCCTCAATAGTCACAGATCCACCATTTCCAGAGTGTTATAAGTACTTTGGAAAAGCACTTGTGGACTTGAGAAAAGCACTTCATCCAAAACAAATCAGCCAATTAATTGTAGCCTCAAAAAAAAAAAAAAATAAATAAATAAAATAAAATAACTAAATCAAAGAGAAATCTGCTGCTGCCAACAATAACCAACTACACTGACCCGCTCTTATATAGAATTGGAAATTTTATAGATGTTTACATTCAGTGATGCCATTGGTTCGGATATCCCACTCTGCTAGCCAATATTCATATTCACATTCCACGTCGTCTCGATTGATCAGCTCTTGGCATGAGACCTATCTTTTTTTTCCCTCCTAATATTCGATAGTTTGTCATGCCGGAGTGGTAAGAATATCAGAAAGGCCAGCTTTAGGTCAGGTCAGGTTATTCCAAATGAAGACATTTCAGATGAGGGTAGTAAGGCATCCAGCTGATAAAATAGTTTTTGCCAAAGATATTCCTAAAGTTCAAGTTTGAATATCTTTAAGTTGCTTGTTTGAGTGAGGTGTGGGGGCAATTGTGAAATTAACTTTACGCCTATGTACTCAGTTTTACTTTAGAATAATTTTAGTTTGTGAGAAAAGATGGATTGAACTTTCTCTTCCTGATGTTGTATGAATGTAGATGAGCCTCTACAATATGGTGTTCCTTAACATGCGTGTTATTACTTCTAACTTATTGATACGAGGTACTGTAAGAACTCTATGGTTTTAAAATTATTAAAATAATATTCAGTGTGTCTGAGTTAAGATACATCTAATTGCTCTCAATAAGTCCACAGTAAACAAGTCCAGTTTTGACAAAGACAGATTATTTAAATATGAAATGTTTCTCAAAACAAAAATATTGAAAGAGATCTGTTTAGCCGATTTTTTAGAGACCAAGCACCTCTACTGTAGCCGCTCATCAAATTATTTTGCCTAATAGTATAAGACTATAAACCTGTACCAGACTGCCAATCCAACTAAAATTTGCTACTAAAATAAGCACCGAGAATGAACTGAATGAGTGTGTTTCCTTACCGCATTTAACGGCCGAAACTCGTTGCTTCGCTCTCTTGCTCTAGTCAGTAAGAAAGTTTACTTTTTTACGTATAAATTTACGAAGTCTGACCGTGGGGTTAACTTTTATAACAATTTTAATTAGGTTGGAAGTCCAGTAACTGATAGTGCAATGGTAAATTCAACTGTACTGTAGCGGCTCATATCTTAACTCTATATATGTTTAACGCAAGAGGCAAAATAGTAATAGGACACATTTTTAATTTGGTTTGGTATTATTAGATTAAGTCAGATTAGGCCGGCATGGATATGTTAATATTTGTTCCGTTATCCTTGTCATCAATTGTTTATTTACATCAATGATCCGGAGGCAAAACAATCAAAAAAAGTTCATTTACAATGCAATAAGTTGCGAGCACACAGAAGTTTCAGGTTGGGTCGTTGGGTGTTCATTGACAGTCTCGTTTGCTCTAATAAGTTAGGTTTGTGTGATTCTGACCTTGAAAGATCTTACGATCTTAGTACCCCTAAACCCAGGCGAATTTTTGCCAAACATCGAAAAGGGAACATTGTTACATGCACATCCCAACCTGACCGAATAAACACACCTTATTGGGTGTATAGCATCGACGCTTTCTCCGTTCTCCTTACCATTATTGCCACCTTCTAGAACTATGTTTTCTTGTAAAAACTTCATCAACAATAAGTATCATAATTTCTTTGAAAAAATCCTATAAAATACTCAACTGGTTGAGGTTTTTAAAAGTCATCTTCACCCTTGTAAAAACAATGAAAACATGCACCATTACCCAGTTCAAAAGATGTTTTGAATATTTATCATATAAAATATGTTTTCTTGTAAATTGATGTTAGAACCTTGAGAATATGTAAGATTGTAAGGGTCCTCATACCTAAAGCATTAGTGAAAATAAAATTTAAACTCGAAAAACAAATTTAAAATGTAAGGAAAATTATGTCTCTTTTTGACGTCACTGAGAATTATATTTTCACGTTTTTAAACTTTTAAGGTGTGAGAGCTGTAATGTAACTATTGAACTAAATAATTACCAAGTTTCAAGAAAATCTGTTGAAGAGCAACGTTCAAAACAGGAGAATAAAAAACCTTGTTTTGCCCAAAATCTGTATGGTTAACATATCCGACTGCGCAACTAGCCCAAAGCGAAGAAAACTCTTGTGTTGCACAAAGAGACATCTTCATAATCGAAGTTCAAGCCGGTTGATTTGACACGAAGTGTCAGAACGCATTTCGAGCGTTGGTCCAGCACAGGAGAGATGAATGGGCCGCTCTGGTGGTGACGGTGACGGTAGCGGTGGCGGACGACGCGGACGCGACGTTGCCGCCGTGCCAACTCGGTTATCCGCACCTCGTTAGTCAGGCTCCGTTGCCGTCCTGCCCTCTGTTATGACGGCTCATTGGATCGCGTGTTTAGTTTAGCCACTCCGATCCATCTTCTAGCAACACGCTCCAAAACGAATTGCTCTCCTTAATTATCCCGTTGGACCTAGAATAAGAGCTCGCCGCGACGCGACGTTCACCGCATCCGTCTTTCTGTGGTTTCAAGATTTAAAATCTGAGAGCGGTGAGGTTATAAGGTGTTGTGTGAAATTAGTTCCAGTGGATCCTTTAATTGTGTTGACTTATTCGCATGTAACTCTAAGCTCTGGTGTTCTTCAATCTCTGGTTCTGGTAACGGTAAGTTTGGAAATGACACTTGAAAATTTATTTTAAGTCTACCACACGTTTTATGGCTTTTCATAAACTGTTCACAACTTTTTTATTGCTTTTTACACTATAGGCCTATGTATAACACAAATCACATAGTAGTAGTATCAGCTAATTTTAATTGTGTTTTAGTTTTGAGGGTAGTTTAAAACATCCTAACTAGCAAAAAGATATAAAAACCGTTAAAAGCTTGCACAGTTCCTGAATGTCATGAAAACACATTGCTCTCTGATAAGCAATTCTACACCATTAAAGATTTTAAGTTGCAGAATACACTATAACTGAGAATCTAAAAAAGGTCTTAATTTTTCTACAACCTACTTTATAATAAATTTAACTGCACTCGTATAAGCTATCTATTGAGCAAAAATTGTAATAAATAAAATAAGTAAATCTTACTACGATGATATAATTAGCACAAGTATAATACATGTAAATCATATCATTGACAAAAAAAGTTAAACTACTGGTATAGTAAAGATTACAATACTATAGAAGCTTTACAATAGTATAAAACACCTTAATATACTTTCAGAATAAATATATATCAGTAGTCAATTCTTCAATGGAAGTGATCAACCTATACAGCATATCTGTAAATAAACTACAGATGATTCAATTCCATTCCACTATACACTTTTGTCTGAAAGCAAATTGTAATACGTTTGTCTCGTCACCTTATCAAGCATAATACATAATCCTTGGTTGTGTTACCGGGATTCGTTAATTTTACATTAATATTATATTAACAAAGCTTCAAAATGCAATTTCTTCCGATATACCATGTGTCCCAAAAGTCCCACGCCCCCTATTAAATTAAACGGGTGCAAAAAATTTGATTAACCTCTGGAAAAGTTTCAATGAACAAAGGACAAGTCTTTTAATTTTTTTTTTTTTTTTTTTTTTTTGAAATTCAACTAACCACAACCAAAATAAGGTTTTGGGAAGCAACTCAAAATTTTTAAATACAAACTCCCAATTATTAAGTTTTACACGTGTTTTTCAGATTCTGTTATTCTTTGGCCTTTTTCTCTAAACTTAACGGTTAGGGAGCTACAGCCATTTGAAGGTCATTTTTAGTTCCTTAACAAAAACGGAGGTCAAACTTTAATTGCCTTTATCTCCTAAACCATTCAGTCAAATAAAAAATACTCCAGAATAAAAATGTCTCTAAATTATGTTTTAAGAACATTTCACTCATAAAATTGTCATTTACGCATAGATGAAATTATTTTCAATGTGGTGGTCAAATAATAAAATTTGTAAAAATTTGATGTTTGTATTATAAAAACATATTTTAAAACATAACCTTAAGACATTTTTATTCTTGAGTATTTTTATTTGACTAAATGGTTTAGGAGATTTAGGCAATAAAAGTTTGCCCATGTTAATCTTAAGGGACTAAAAATGACCTTCAATTGGCTATAGCTTCCTAACCGTTGAGTTGAGAAATACACCCCGTCGCAGCAAACCTGCGTACTCAGCGAATTTCCAAATTAGTAATATTAATTTGACCAGATAAATCTGTAAACAAAATTTAATCACGTGCTCATAAATAGGGAAATAAATGTCTATTCTCCTGATAAATATAGGGAAAGAGTATGCAGGTATGCTGCCATGGGGAACACTAAAAGTACGTTTTTAGCATAAAAAAAACTATCTCGAACATATGAAGCCATAAACTTAGTTTCATCTATATCTGTCCATAAATGAACAAGTTCGCTTATTTTCCATATGATTAACATGGGAAAAGAGTATGCAGGTTTGCTGCCATGATAAGCACAAAAACCAAGATTTTTTACCAGAAATAAATTAAGCTCAACCAAATGAAGCTAAATACCTAGTTACACCCAAAAATATTGGTTAATAAGTGAAATATTATCAAATCCTTATCCTCCATAAGATTAACATTGGAGCCTCAAAATACAACGTACTGTCTTTATAGACTTTTTAATATCTCGGTAACCAATGGAGATAGAGCAAAGCTTCAAAATACTAAATTGTGTGTTTTTTTGAGCTAAATTCAATGGTGAAAATGAAAATTAAATATTTTTAAAAATTATATGTAAAAAATGCAAAAACCCCATTTTTGGGGTACAAAACCCCCCAAAACTACCCCTTCCGATAGGTCGATATGTCTGGTTTACGAGCTCATCCGAATAAACGTAGGATTACACATCTCTACCAAATTTGGTGTCGATCGGACCATTTTTACGAGAGTTATCGTGTCTAGGGACACATACATACATACATATATATATATATATATATATATATATATATATATATATATATATATATATATAAAAATTTTAATGACTATTATTTTTGGTCTCTTAGCACCTCAAAACAAAAAAGTAACATGGTCCCGGACTTAGGTCTTACCATGAGACCTACGGTAATAGCTTATTCCCTATGGGAAATTCGCTAAAAAAAGCCAGAGAATAAAAAAGTATAAAAACATGTGTCCAATCCAAAATAACAAAGAATTGTGGTTCGTATATAAAATGTTTTGAGTTGCCCTCAAACCCCCATTTTGGGTGTGGGGGGGTTGATTTTTTGAGATTATAAAAGACTCGTCCTTTGGTCATTGAAACTTTCCCAGAAGTTAATCCTATTATTTGCACCGGTTAAAAATTTAATAGGGGTGTGGGACTTTTGAGACACACACGGTATTCATCCTTGTTAAGTCTTGTTAGAACCAAATTGTCTGGAATACTATTGAGATCTTTAATATTGATATTGAAAAACAATAATATCTCTTCATTACTTTTTCCGAGGGAGGACCAAGAAACGAGGTCCAATTTACGAAGCCTATTGCACATTATTTCATGTTAACTTTGATTGCCTGACCTTTTGACTCGGGTTTCCTTTTTAAGGTTGGGATGTGTTATCTTTCTTTACTGAACTGATGTTCATATATCAATATATTATTACATTTAATTTTTACTATATTATCCTAGTGAGCCGTATTCCATTATACTCAGAATTACAATTGTGACAATTACAATTGCCGTATACAATTGTGACTCAACAACTAGAAGGGGGTAAATGCTCATTCACGATTTTAAAATATAGAATTTTATCATAAATAGGCCTACGTATATGATAATTGTTATTATTAGTCTATATCTGTAAAAAAATTATCACCCGTTCCCAAACTTTTGTAACACACTGAAGATGTACTTAATTTCACACGTAAGTATTTCATTTCATTTAAAGCAATTTTAATAACACTTTTAAAAATGGTAGTTTTGTTGTAAATTTCTTGCATTTGTAATAGTATTGACATTTGAATTAATTTCTTTAATTTATTAACGTTAACATTCGCAAAAACTTAATAAATTCAAGTATATGTCCAACATCAAAGGGGACATTGGAAGTAATTTGAAAGGTTTCGCAAAGTTCAATAAGCTTAGGAGGGTTTAAAAACAATTTAAAGCTTTAAACAAAGGAATTTCATGCAAACTAATAACGAGACAAATCTCAACAGAAACCGTTGGCTATAATGCAGAAACATTGTGAAATAAGAATAACAAATCAAGAGAAGAGTGAGGTGAAAAATATCGAACGTAACATTAAACTGAGAGCGAATGTGACATTATTCTGTAGCTGAAAACTGGTGGTTCCTTCTATAGCTCATGGCAAAATATCTCTGAAAAGATAATAAACAGCAGTATGAAAATATTTCGACGCTGTCTAACATTTGTATTTTTTCATGGCAGCATTGACCAGTTTTAAAATTCAAACCATGACTTTGTAAATAACATAGCTGTTAGAATGAATATTAACAAATACGGATAGAATGAATCGTAAAAAAGATTATGTGAAGGTTTAATTTCATTTAGTAGACTGTGACATCATTAGAAAAAGTTATGAAAAATTTGTTAAGACAAGTCATCATTCAAAACTGATGACTTGTTTGGGCCAACGCAGCTCAGTTTTAAAAGAGCATGCAGATATTGCCGATGCCAACATTAGTAGATGAAATTAAAATGACAATTAAAGCATGAATAGGGGTTGTCCATAAATTACGTCATCTGAAAATAGGGGGGGGAGGGTCCAAATTGAAAATGACGGCAAGGTGATGTGCAAGGGGGGGGGGGTCGGCTTTGATATGACGTCATTTTAAATATGATGTTTTATATCAAACTTGAACAGTAAAACAATGATAAATTCTAACACAACTCAACTATTATAAAACAATTATCTATAAAATACATTAGACTATTTTAAGGCGTTGTTTTATAGTTTATTTTTCCATTGAGAAAGTCATTTTGGCTTTATTTCTGAAGGGAAATTCAGATTTGATTGGTATTTTTTTTTTTTTTAGTTTATCATAAAAACATTATTTTTATAATAAGTTAACAGCTCTATATTGGTACAAATCTAAATTTAAAATTATTTAAACACCAATATACTTTTAAGTTTTTTTATTTTCACGGAAGGCCTTTCGATAGACAAGCTATCATCATCAGCCGTACCGTAAACTAAAAACATTTTAGTTTACGGTACGGCTGATGATGATAGCTTGTCTATCGAAAGGCCTTCCGTGAAAATAAAAAACTAAAAAGTATATTGGTGTTTAAATAATTTTAAATTTACATTATTTTTACTTAAAACGGAGGTTTGTTAAAAATGACGTCATTTTTTCCGAGAGGGGGGGGGGTTCAGACAAATTATGATGGTAGGATGATTTTAGGGGGGGGGGGTCCAAAAATGGCCAAAAAGCGATGACGTAATTTATGGACGGCCCCATACACATAGAACAACCGACAGTTCTACAACTCTACGCCGGGCCGCGCAGCGCGACGCGCGACGTTTGTGCAGCGTATTCGAGTGCGACGATGCCATCGATGTGCGACAAGATTATAAAAACGAATAAAAAATATGCGAAATAAATGGATAGAAACACTTAAGAGTTCTATAAGAAATTAAAAATGTATTTTTGACTTTACATTACATGAATACAAATCTAATTAAAAAGTAAATTATTATCAGTATGTAAGAAAAAGTTAATGCTTTGGTAAAAAATGTTCATTACATGATTGAATAAAGTATGTAGAAGAGTAAATAATATAATAATACCACAACATAAAAAGATTTAATGAACAATGAATGGGTTTGTGCACGATAAAATAGAATGAGAACTTTCAACATATAGCTCATATTGTTATTGACCTATTTAAAATAGTCCGGTATAAAGTCGAATGGTCGCAAAAATACCAGATAAGCATACCTAATTTTTCAGTAAATTCTTATCACTTTAGCTGCATTGGTTTTATCTTAAAACTAACGAGTGCCCAGGTTTGGTGCAGGAAGAATATTTTTTAATTACACTTACAAAAACATAGCCTAGATGATTTTGTTATGATTACAAGGAAATAAGATACAACTCATATAAGCCGTAGAAAAATTAGAACAGTGTAATGCTTAGGCGAGTTTATAACAGCAACAATTATTAATTGCAACGTTTAAGATGCAACATATAAAAATTTTACTATATTTACCAGTATTTAATAAAAATAATAAAACAATATTCCTTTTAGCACTTAGTAAGAATATTAATAGTGGAAGAAAATGAGTGGTTTTAGAACTAAAAATGGTATACAGAGCTTAAACCTCGAGACCTAGGTGGGGACATGATTCTCTCCAATTAGTCTATCATAGTCCATCACCAAAATTATTTGAAAGAGGAATGTACGCTCTCTGAGATCTCTTGACTTAAGCCCTTTGGGTTTGGGGACACGTAAAAAGTAAGGCATATGAAAATAACCAAAACAATGTGGAAAACTCTAGGCAATCAATTTAATAAGAAAAAATAAGCTTATCCATTTTCTTAAGATAACAAAACGTTTTATAAGTGTTACCGGTGGTCTGTTTGAACATCATAACTAAAAACCATTTCAATAAAATCTTGTAAATGTAATAAATTTTAATAAAAATCATATGTTTCATGAATATGTGTTATGTTTGAAAATTCCTTTTCAATTCATGGGTTACGTTTTATAAAATAAAAGAAAAACAGAAACTCCCTGTATATGAGATATGATATAACCTCCCGCTGAGAAATACGAGTACAATATTTGTAACGTTTCGACGGTTAGTGGGTAGTCTATAAAAACACATTTGTTCCTGAAGTAATTTATCCTTTTAACTTCAAATAATAACGTTGTTCTGTTACAGTTTTTCTCTATTTAATAATATTTTTACTACACTAATCACAGCTCTGCAGTAAAGTAAGTGCTTTTGGGCTAAAAGTCGTAATCAAGTACATTTTGTTTTTTACCCGAAAACGCCACCAGATTGAGCTGGTTATTTGAAGAGGTTTTAGAATTCTGGTGGTACAATACGAGGGTACAATGTAGTTCATTGTTTATGTTTTAACCCTCTTGTAATATGTTTTTAATTCTCACTTTTCTGTTTTTGAAATGAAGGATTTCTAATAATTATGGGAAATATCAGAAGAGTTGACATTTTTAATACTATTCAAATATTTGTATAATTCAAATACCATAACTTCAAAAATGAATGTTAAATTAAATGTTTAATATTAGAAAATGTAATAAATTCATACTGGACAAACAAAATTTTAATATCCAAGTGTGAAATGTGATTAGGCTATTAGGTTTTGTTGTTTTAGTTTCCTTTCAACATTGCGGTAGAAGTTGATGTATAAACACAATGTATATGTATGCTTATGGCTTTACTAAAGTTAAACCCTATAAAATAGGCGTGTATATACAGAAACAGTAGCCAGTCTATCGCTTACGTCTATGATGGGGAGAGAATCCCATCACCGGTCTCCGGTCTAGCTTCCGGTCTCCATGGAAAGTTAGTTGGCCTAAACCTCTGGAGGATTTGCCCCTCTGACGAAACGCAACGGTAATATTCAAGACTCCAAAAGGCAAATATCAATAAATTTTCCTTCCAGTATGCTCCGGAAGTCTTTCCTCATAATGATTAAGCATCTACAACCAACCAATCATTTCAAGGTATTGGCGACCTGAATACTCTGTTGCGTGACGTCATCATAAAGGGTTTTTCTGTATGAATTGCATTCCACCCCCTGCTTTTGTACCTCCAATACGACTACATTCTAAGGCGACCCACTAATTGAGCCGAATAGATCACTACTTGTACATTCCTAAATAAATATCCGTTACTTTGATATCAAGAAAAAATAATAAATAACTTATTTAAAAGAAATTAAAATTGCTAACATCAAAATAAGTAAGCGCGCAAAACAGTTTCTCCCATAATCCTGCACGTTAAAGTAGCCCTCCTTCCGTGGCCCGAGAACGAGTGTTTTGAGAGTAAAAAAGGTCTCCTGGACTTATCTATATCGTATCCCCCGGCTTGGTGATAAAACACAAGAATGATTCATTTTCACTAGTTTTTCTTATCGGAATATTGCATAAAGCGTATTGCATAAATTCATTTGGAAATGATACCAATTTAAAATTCATACGGGAATGATAGTATAGATTAACTTATGATAATTTGACCAAATAATTCTTCTTCTATAATTAAACTGATCTGTAACACCATGATTTCCTTATAAGGCCGTTGAGGGAAGGGCTGTAGCTCCCTCTCTTCTGCAGGGGAAGTGACCTGTGCTTAGCTAGTATTTTTAGGGGCAAATTACCTGTTTTGAGATAGACCCAAAAACGCGGGGCAAATGGAACACACGCCTATTCATTCCCTCTCTTCAAGCCCTTTAGAGCTCCGCCCCAGTAACCTTGCAAAATACAATGTTATTCTCATGGACAACATTTCTCATGGTCTTTTATATACTAGATGATAACATAAACATGAGTGTTATGGCTCGAAATTTTCACATGTATACAACAAAATGCAGTGCATGTACCCTGTTAAGTACGTAATTTAAACGTTTCATGTTTGTTATTTAATTTAAATAAACGGCTGTTGGTATTTATTAATTATGACATGAGGGTAGTTAAGTAAACAATCAACTTAATTTGAACAAGTATATCCCATACAAATGTAGTGTATTTTTTCACACATCTGCATGATAAAATTAATTGTATAAACGATTATTGTGCAGTTTTTTTATAGTAGTAAGGTTGATACAGAGCGCAAGAGCATCCATGTTTCTATTATTTTTGTTTGTTAATTATTTTAACTTAAACACATTACTGTGGTTTATAACGCAATAAAAATCTTTGAATATAAAATTGAACTTAATATACAGCAAGTGATACGCACAATTGTCACAGGACATATCTGATGGAGAATCACTGTTGAGAATCAATCCTGTAATTTCCCTCAAGCCCTCAACGGACATGTTTAAGAATTCTAATCAAATATTTTCATTTCTTATGATTCTTTTTATATAGTATTTTGAATTCCCAGCAACGCTTGTTGGGCCAGCTACTTAAATAATAAAATTTTGGCTACTCCTAAAAGTAAGAAATGAACCCTTAATGTTCATTTATAGCTCGTAAGTAAATTCAGAAATTCTATTGGAGGACATTTAAATGATTTAATTTAATGGTAGGTGTATAAGTAGGTTTTAAATAACGAAATGTTTTCATTCACATATATTTTAACCAATTAACCTGTACAAAAAAAAGTGCCAAATTGACGGGAAACTGTTATAATTTTTATATTTTATACAAAGGGGTTAAAATTACCACCCCTAATAAATTTCCTAATTAAACACGTTTGGGCAAACCCCTTCTAACTTTGAAAATGTGCTTTATCAATTTAATATATTTACAAAGTTTATTAAATTTTATTCATATTGGATATTTTATTCCTTGGGCCAAAGTATAATTAGGGCCTACATGAAATGTATATATCAAATCCAAAACATGGCAACTGTTTTGAATACATTTTAATATGCGAGTAAATAAATTTCAACATTTAGATTTAATGTTGAAATTTATTTTTGAAACCTCAATGCAGCACTAAGCCTAAATTATTTGTTGTAATGGAATGGAAATGAAAAATATATTTATTCCATCAAACGTGTATACAGAAATTAACGATCATTAAAAGTCAGGAATGGTTCGCCATCCAAACCAGTTATTATGGCTATATCTCCTTTAATTGTCCAAACAAAGTCGCTTCCTTGCACGATACAACGCGGCTCACTACGGTGTTATCTCCTATACAGTGCAAAGCCCATACTACTATATTTTAACTTAAAACTTAATATTTCCAAAACTAAATTAAACTTAAAAGTTATTTATTTTTAACACATAAATTGGAATAAATTCTTTAAAAAATTCCTTATTAGAATGGAATTAAAAAATTTTTTTAAATGTAATAAAATGTACAGTAAATTGACCCAAATTTACAGTATTACCCTGTGCGGTATTTTATATTTTCAAAATGGAACAACCATGTTTGTGACAATTTGGAAAAGTTTTTAAATTGTTATAGTATTTATGCATTGTGGGCAATTCATTGAACATTTTGGGACCTAAAAACAAAAAGGATAGTTAGTCGAAAACATACAAAATTGGCCTTCTAAAAAGTCCTACACTTAGGAATCTGGTTTCATATTTTTATTTTAATATTGGCTCAAAATCCCAGCTGCCACTACGGTTATAAAGATTCTATGTTTTATTGTAGGATTTGGAGTTTTTATTACATCAAGTAGGCTAAATGGTCCCTTGCTCTTATTTTAGGAAAGCATTAAAATGATTTTCTGTTTTTCTGAGCTGACTAATTAGACTTTGAAACCCCGCTCCCCAACTATGAATGGCATAATTTATACGAGAATGAACTAGTGCAAAATGCAAGGATCTCATGACAGTAGTGGGAAAAAGCCACTTCTAAACCGGAAGTGACGTCAGCTGCCAGGGCAGCTGCAGGGGTCAGATGGTGTCAGCTGCCAGGGCAGCTGCAGGGTGGAGATGGCGAGAGCATATGTCCTGAATTTGAAGTAGAATTGGGCATGAATGAAGAGTTAGTTGAAAAGTAAAATTCAACTGTGTTAACTAAACTCTAAAAGTTGAACAAAAATTAAGAGTAAGATCAAAACTGAAATTCAACAGTTATAACTGGGGGCCTGGAAAGTATGTCAAGGTCATCCAGAGTAAGTTTTAAAAAAGCCTACCCAACTACCACCAGAAATAGTTCAAAGTTGAACTAGTTGGTGATAGTGGGATAATTAATTCATTCGTGCCATGGGAGAGGTGTTTATTGTTTGAAAGTTGGCGATCGAATGAGAAGCGCCGCCTAGGGAGAGGGCTTATAAAACGGCAACCTTCCCCCCACCACCCCTTCCCCCACTCCTTTAGACTAATAACCGGTCGCCGACTCTATGTGGTAAAACTGTACCAGACATGGCGGCCGCCATGGATAAGTCTAACCTCAAATATTAGCTCAGCTGAACAGAATAGAGAAGGATGAAGTAGGAATTGTGGTTAGAGCACTTATATAAGGAATAGTGGGGGTAAAATAAAAAAACTTGTTGAACACAGTCGATAGGTGTAACAAGTTCAAAGTTGTTGAATTGTAACATAGAATGCAAAATGTTGTAAATAACATTATCATCAACATTAACCTGCGAAGTCTTTGAGTATAATGGGTTAAAACTGTACTTCTTCCTAACTCTATTTAAATTAGTTCTACACTTTGAAATTGAAGGTTTAGAAGTACTTCGTAATATGTGTTGTGTTCGCAAAAGCTTTAATTTTAAACATTGTGCAGTCATCATAACCGATGTGTTAAGTTCAGAAGTTAAAATAAGACTGAGATATAAAATGAAGTGTAAAAGAAATTGAAACAGAAAGCCAGAGTAGTAATTTTATAGGTTAGAATTTACGAAGGCTATTCCATGGATAATTCTAACCTCAAACCTAGTAAGTGAAGTAGTCATAACATAAAACTAACGAGAGATGATGACCGAGCGGATGCGAGGCAATGAATGTTTGTAGCGCGATAAACTACCCACCTTTATAGAGGCAATAACTCCAGCCAGATGGCGGCAGATGGCAAGCAAATGACTGGTTGACCGACTTTCACCTGAGTAGTAAGAGAAGTAGGGTTCTGTGTCTATCCCTACTCCTTGGGGTCAATGACCGACCGGAAAGGTCAATGACCTCCCCCCCCCCCCCCCGAAAAAATGGAGCCCCCCCCCCCCTCCCCCCCCCCCGAAAAAATGGAGGCCCCCCCCCCCCTTCCCCCACTCCTTCCCCCACTCCTCCAGGTCAATGGCCGGTCACTACCGGTTGTTGACTTTACGTGGTGAAACCAGACTAAATATGGCAGCTGCCATGGATAATTCTAACCTCAAACCTGCTGCGCATGCAACGAGTTCTCCGGATCGGAATAGTGACTATGCTATTGCGCATGCGCCTAGTCCTGTATTACTCACTTTAGCGCTACTGCACATGGATAATTCTAACCTCAAACCTTGGTTTTGCGTTGCTGTGCATATGCTGCTCCCCACTCCTTCGCCTTCCTTTTACACTGCTGCGAATTGGACTGGATTGAACACTGTACTGGAGTGAAACAACTTCCCCCACTCCTTGAAAACCCGAGGAGCGATAGGAGCTATATCTTTGCTTCAGTCGCCAACAAACTTTCATAGCGAAAGGTTGTTGGCGACTCAGCAAGAGGTTTCAAATATATAGTAGGCCTATATATATTTGAACTTCTTCTACTATGTTGCGTTTTTTAATGCAATGTGGTATGTGTGTGTGTGTGTTTAGTTTTAAGGTGTATTTAATTTAAGAAATAATTTGCGCATTGCGATGTTAGTTATAAGTTGGGTTTAGCATTAAGGTGTATTAATTTTAAGAGGTGTTTAGCATTAAGGTGTATTAATTTTAAGAATAATGATGGTATTTGGTTGTGTTGAATTATTTGGTTTTTAATAATGATGTGTTTGTACTAATAATTTATGTTTGTTTTGTGCATTTGTTTTGCCTTACAGCTAGATGTTAGGGGGTAGATTAACTGTAAATTCAGAAGTTCAGTTGAACTTCACTTAGAAGGGGTGGGACATCCGCAAATTGCGGACTAGGTTTTTTGCATTTTGTTTAGGAATATGATGGGTGGGATTAGTTTGGGTGGGTGTTAGAGTTGCGTTTCTGCATTAGCTGTTCCAGTTTCCCTGAAATTAATGGTTACGCTTTGATGCGGACGGGACGTTACGCTTTGATGCGGACGGACCAGGGCCTCCCTGCTGTTCCAGTTTCCCTGAAATTAATGGTTACGCTTTGATGCGGACGGGACGTTACGCTTTGATGCGGACGGCCCAGGGACCTCCCTTGCAGAACGTAACTAGTGGGTTGGGAGTGGGAACCGCTAGGCAAACAGGGTGGTGGGAACAGTATTACTGTTCCCATCACCTTGGATCATTATAAATCTTGAATGACCTTGACCCACTTTCGGAAGGGTCAATGACCCCCCCCCCCCGAAAAAATGGAGACGATTCCCCCCCCCCTCCCCCCCCCTCCCCCCCCCTCCCCCCCCCCCCCGAAAAAATGGAGTCGATCCCCCCCCCCCTTCCCCCACTCCTACCCCCACTCCTTCCCCCACTACGGGTGAACGACCGGTCATGACCTGAAAAATTAAAATGGCTATAACTTGATAACGGATTGACGGATTTGGACAAGCGATACATCATTGAAAAGGTCTATGTAAGACAAACATTTTGGTAAAAGAAGAATTTGGTTATCTTATTTTAGTCAAAAGTTATGCGAATTATTTTAAATAAATACCTTCTCTTTCCCCTTTTCCCCCACCTCCCAGGTCAATAATCAGTCTCGGCCAGCTGCTACCCCTCTCATTTGCATATTGTTATAAAAGACGCACCGACTGCGGCTAACATTTCATTCTGATTCCAGACGTTACGCTGCGAACTTGGAGCCACAACCATGTTATTTCTGCCAACTACAACTTCTACTTTAACTTCTACTTCGACTTCTATTTCTACTACGGCTGTTCCTGCACCTAAGAAAACTCTTCGCCTCAAAAACCTTCCTGATTGCTACAAGAATCGACTTGCATCTCAACCTTCAACTTCTGGAGCTATTCTTCCGCCAACTAACACTTCTAGACTTCGTAGTATTTTTTCACCGCCTTCGCCTTCAAAGGACTCCGCACCACCATCAACTACTATGCCGCCACCGCAGAAGCCAGTTCACCACCATCCTAATACCCCTTCCGTTGAAACCATTGTTCATCGTCTTAGCACACCCATTATCCCACTATCACCATTGCCTCCTACCCCACCACTTAGTACACCTAAAGATCATACCTATCACAAAACTGATTCCTCTCAATCTGCTACTAAATCATCTCCTAAATCAGCTCCTAAACCAGCTTCTAAACTTACTCCTAAACCTACTCCTAAACCCGCTCCTTCAGAGCAATTTCAATTATTACAAGAAGAGCGTCGTAGGGCATTTAGCCGTCCCACTACTTGCCCTGAAATGCTTACTAGGGGAATTAAGAAAGGATCACCTTGTGGGAGGAAATGTGTAAAAAACGAAAGTTTTTGCCGTGTACATGTCGTAAAACACATTTCTGAACCACAAGTGACAGAAACCCCCACTGTTGAATACCAATCCAAAATTATTGGTGTGAAAGGAAATAGGCTTAAGAGAGGTTGTGTCTATTTTTTTGAAAGTGTTATTGACAACGAACACATTTTGGGAACTTGTAACGGCTTAAGATATAATATTAAAGTGATTGAATCCTTGCGCAAAGAGAAATCAGTTTATGAGTTAGACTCTAAAGACTATCTCCTGAGACACAAACAGGATGGTATTACAAGGTGGGGGCGTAGCAAGTAAATTCACATAGCTTTTTCCAAATTATTGCTTAAAAAATACTGGGGGAGAAACACAACGCGTTATAGCGTTGTGTTTCTCCCCCATTATTTTTTAACACTCTAAGTCTCGTGACCTACTAACCTACTTCCATCCAAGTAGTAAGAAAAGTACTTCCCCCACTCCTTTGGGTCGATGACTGGTCATGGTCAGCACCTACCCCTCATTTGCATACTATTATAAAAGCGGAGCGAGCGTTGGTCACCCCTTCATTTTTCTTCTACATGCCGCTCTTGTCGTTTCGTCTCTGCTGTTTATAATATTTCTTGCTTTAAAATGCCTCCTCATCTGAATGAAAATTTTAATTTTTCTGAAATTTCTGATGTTTTTGAACAATCTGAAGACACTTTAAGTAACGACAGTGAAAGTGAAGATAATGAGGACGATGATGATTATACTGTTGAACTTAGTGAAGAACGTAAAGTCATAGCAATTGATCCACAATTTCCATTTGATACAATAGAAAAGTTTATGGCTGAAGCTAATAAATGGTTGGACTCAGGATGTTATGTACGAATTGACTCTTTTATATTGTATGGTGATAGTCATTCTTTCCTTGTCACACCAAATGACAGAGACCGCATGTTGCAGTGGGCACAATCTATGATGGAGTGCTACGAACAAGGTGTGGACACTGGCGGCTATTTTCTTGCACAACTAGTGTAATAACAAATTACCCTTCCCCCACGTAGTGAAGAAGGAAAAGAAATATTAGGAATCTAATTATAATACTTCCTTCCACATATAAAGAAGAAGGGGAACGGAGTGGGGATTATAAAGTGGTGGGGGAATGTGTATAAATGCAGGTTGTTTCAAGAGACTTTTATTATTATTTTGGCTTTAGCAGAAACAACATGGAGTTTAAATCTTCAGCAAAAATAAGGAATAATATAATAAAGAAAGAAATTCGCAAGAAAGAAAAGATTGAACTTATAAAATTACAACTTATAATACCTTCCATTGAAATTGGATGTAGCAAACTAAAGACTTTGGTGAAAACTAACGAATATTTGTTACAATTGCTAAAAACAATCGAAGAGTTGAAGAGAAAGAATGGACATTCTACATAGTAAAATTTGAACATTTTAATATAAATAAGTAAACTGTAAAAAGTAGATGTAGAATAGAGAGCGAGGAATAGATCACTTTGTGGTAATGGACTAACATGCCACTTAGTGCTCTATTCCTCGTTCTCGCGTTAAATTGGATTACCTTGACCTATTTGTTTGACTGTTAGAATTTGGTTAACACTGTTGAATTTCAGTTTTGAACTAATGTTTATTCTTGTTCAAATGTTAGAGTTTCTTAACACTGTCGAATTTTAGTTTTGAACTAACTTTTAATTTATGCGAATTTTTAATTCAACTCTAGTTAATTTATGTGCAAATTTAGTTCAACCAAGTGCCTGTGCTCTAGCCATTTCCACCCTAACATTTGTTCTTTCAACATCTGTCCCATAACATCTGTCCTAATAGATGTTTGGAGGGCAGGTGTTTGGTTTTAAAAGTAACTAAAATTAGTTGGGTGGGGGAAAGTTAGTTAAAGCTTGAATATAAAGAAGTATATACTAAAACTCCAATGGGAATAAAGAACACGAATGAACAATTAGTTTGTAGAAGGTTAATATTTTTATTTAATAAGTTTGATTTCCTTGTATAGTGAAGAAGATGAAATAGTGGTGGGGGGACCGTTATAAAAGGAGGAACGCGAGAGCCCATTTCATTTCTTGGCAAAATTTCGAAGAGTAAACATCTCAACATGTATCGTTGCGATAAATGTTCGGAATCGTTTCACGATGAAATTCTATTAGACTGTCATAAAGAACTAATTCACAACAACCCAGAAGAAAAACAAGAACAAGAACAACAAGAAGAACAAGAACAAGAACAAGAACAAGAACAACAAGAAGAACAAGATGAAATAACAGCAACATCTTCAACTACTTTACCGAATCTACAAGTATTTGCATTACCCGGTAAAGTAGTAATGCATCATAAGATTCAAAATGAAAACTTGAAGCTAGAAGAATTTATTAGAGAAGCAAAACCAATCGTAAGTAAAATTTTAAAAGAAGAATTGAAAAGATTAAACTTTCTTAAATTTGGTTTACTACTAGAAGCTATGTTTATAAATGTACAAGAAGAATTATCACCAAGAGGATTCATAACAAAAAACCGAACCATTATGGAAAGTTCAAACATTGATTCAATAATAGAAAATTGTATAGAAGAAATATTAACAAAAATTCAGGAACACGAAGGAAGAGGATCCGGATGGAGTCTTACAAGTATTGAAGTATTAGATATAAGAGTTCACAAACATGGATATGGACTAATGGGATCTAGTTACATTCCTTTACCAAAAAGAATTGAAAATACAAAATCTTGTGTTAATGTTAAAAATGAAGACAATGAATGTTTTCGTTATGCAATGACAGCTAAATTTGTACCACCACTTCATGTGAATAGACCTAACCAAGAATATGAAAATCAAAGATTTAGATACAATTTTCAAGGAATCACTTATCCTGTATCACTGAAAGATATATCAAAATTTGAGAAGAAAAATCCTGGTACGTCTATCAATGTTTTTGCATTAGATAGTTCAAACAAAGTGTATCCTTTACGTATTGCAAAAGAAGAGCTACCAGATCATACGGATTTACTACTACTAACGCGAGGAGATGTGTCTCACTATGTGTACATAAAGCAATTTGATCGTCTTGTTAATAAGCAGCTTTCTAAAGATCGACACAGAAAGTTAATTTGCAAGAGATGTTTCAATTTTAAACGAGATGGGCTACACTCAAGAGAATGGTTACAAGAGCACAAAAGATTATGTAACAATAATTATGAAGCAAAGATTATTTTACCTTCGGAAAGCAGAGCATTTGTTACATTTGAAAAGGTTCATCATCAGTACCGTATTCCTCTAGTTGTGTATGCGGACTTTGAATCAACACTTGTTCCTGTTGAAGATGAAAATTGTGAAGCTAGAAAAAGTGTCAAGTATCAAATGCACAAACCAAACAGTTTTTGTTTAATGGTTAAATCAACATTATCAGAAGAACATTTAAACAGATATGGATTAACTTCAGAACCTCTAATATATCGTGGTGAAAATGTAGAAAAAATATTTCTTGATCACTTATATTCAATAGCTGGAAATGCACAAAGATTATATACAAATATTGTACCAATGAAACCGATGGAGGAAGAAGAAGAAATTCAACATGAAAATGCAACTCGATGTTTCTTATGCAAAAATAATTTTACTATTGAGAATTATAAAGTTAAAGATCATGATCACCTCACAGGTTATTACAGGGGTGCTGCTTGTAATAAATGCAATTTAAGCTATCGTTTACCACTATTTATTCCTGTGGTTCTGCATAACCTCAGTGGGTACGATGCTCATTTTATAATACCTGAACTAGGAAGAGACGACGGTAAAATCGATGTGTTAGCTGAAACTTCAGAGAAGTTCATAAGTTTTTCCAAAGAAGTTGGAAACATGAAACTAAGATTCTTGGACTCCTACAGATTTATGCCGTCGAGTTTGTCCAAACTTTCAGAAAATTTAAGGAAACAAGATTTCATCGAAACAAAGAAGATTGTAAATAATGACAAACTGGATTTGGTACTTCGGAAAGGTGTGTTTCCATATGATTACATAGACAGTTTAGAAAGATTTAATGAAACATCACTTCCGGCTAAAGAAGAATTCAAAAGTAAACTTTATGACATGGACATATCTCAAGAGGACTATGATCATGCATGTAAAGTATGGAACGATTTAGGATTTAGAACATTGGGAGAATATTCAGATTTTTATGTTAAATTGGATGTAACTTTACTATGTGATATAATGGAAGAATTTAGAAATACATGTTTTGCAGCATATGGATTGGACCCTCTTCATTCGTACACTTCACCTGGATTAGCATGGCAAGCTATGTTGAAAGAAACAAATTGTAAAATACAACTTCTTACTGATATAGATATGGTTATGATGTTAGAGTCAGGAGTTCGAGGGGGATTGACGCAAAGCGTTACACGACATTTCAAGGCGAACAACAAGTATCTGCCCGATTATGATGCATCAAAACCAACAACATTCCTGGGTTATTTTGATGCAAATAACTTATACGGATGGGCAATGTCGAATCCCCTTCCATATGATAATTTTAAATGGATAGATCCAGAATCGATTGGAAACATAATGGATATACCGAAGCATGGTGAAACTGGTTACATTTTTGATGTTAATTTTGAATATCCTGAACATCTTCATGATCAACATTATGATTTACCACTTCTTCCTAAGACTGAAATTTCCCCTACTGGAAGATGGCCAAAATTAATGATGACTTTAACCGACAAGTCTCGATATGTTGGACACTACTGGATGATACAACAAGCTTTAGACTTAGGATTGAGAATTACAAAAATTAATCGAGTACTACAATTTTCTCAATCTTGTTGGTTAAAACCTTACATCGACAACAACACAAGAAGAAGAGCCACCGCTACATCAAGTTTTCAAAAAGATTTTTTCAAATTAATGAATAACGCAATATTTGGCAAAACTTTGGAAAACAAAAGGAAACATAAGGATATCAAATTGGTAACTGATCCAGTAAAATTACAGAAATTGGTGCAACAACCAAACTTTGGTTCATCTATAATTATTAATGAAAATCTAGTTGTTATTTCCATGAACAAGAAGTCAGTTACAATGGATCGTCCTTTGTATCTTGGAATGTCAATCTTGGATATTTCAAAAACACATATGTACGAGTTTCATTATAAGAAGATGGTTAACTATTATGGAAGAGAGAACATTGGTATTGCATATATGGACACGGATGCACTAATTTACTGGATTAAAACAAATGACATGTATGAAGATCTACGCACCTTTATATATAAAGATGATTTCGACTTTTCCGATTATCCTAAGGATCATCCAAATTACGACTATGACAGAAATAAGAAAGTATTGGGAAAATTTAAAGATGAAACAAATGGTGTGCCGATGATGGAAATTGTAGCATTAATGTCCAAACTGTATTCATTTCAACTGTACATAAACGAGAGGAACGAACATCAAGTCACGAAGAAGGCCAAAGGAATAAAAACTTCTTTCCTGAAGAAGAATGTACAGTTTGAACATTATAAAAGATGTTTGTTTGAAAATGTTGAAACAACTGCAACGTTCAACACTATTAGAAGTTATAATCATCAACTATTTAGTGTCAAACAAACAAAGTGGGCATTAAGCTACAAAGATGACAAGCGCCATATTTTAGAAGATAAAATTAATACTTTACCATTCGGCCACTACTCTCTAAACCCTATCGACCAGTAAACCTATTCTTCGTCCTCTACCTTCTTCCTTTTTCCTTTCCGTAAAGAAGAGGGGACATGGCAAGCCCAATGCCATGTTCCCTCTTTTTTACACTAATATGAATTGGCCTTGACCTATATTCAAACTATATAAATGAGAATAAACTATTCTATGGATCAGTATTTTTACATGCGGTGTACAAGCAACATCTGAAGATGGAAAGTGTGAAGGACAAGATTGTAAATGAACTACATAAACCAGCAAGAAGAAGATTTCCAAGAAGAAGTACAATCATTAAAGGGATGAATGATCTTTATCAAGCTGATCTCATTGAAATGATACCGCACAGTAAATTAAACAAAGGATTTAAATATATTTTAACAATTATAGACTGTTTTACTAAAATAGCTGACGCTTTACCATTGAAGGATAAGACTGGTAAAAGTGTTACAAAAGCTATGGAAACCACAATACAAAGAAATAAATTTAAAATTAAACATCTACAGACCGATGATGGAAAAGAATATTTTAATAAAGACTTTAGAGCTTTGATGAAGAAATATCAAATAAATCATTATTCTACAAATTCTGAAGTTAAAGCTTCAATAATTGAAAGATTCAATAGAACATTGAAAGGTGCGATGTATAAACAATTTTCAAAACGAGGATCATATGTGTGGTATGACATATTACCACAACTTATAAAACAGTATAACAACAAATATCATCGTACCATTGGAATGAAACCTATCCAGGTAAACAGTGCTAATGCGAAAATTGTATTACAACGCATTAAAAATAATACAACACCGAAATTAGAAAAATTGCAACCAAAGAAGTTCAAGGTCAACAATAAAGTTCGTATAAGCAAATACAAAGGTGTATTTAGTAAAAGATATCTACCAAATTGGACTAATGAAGTATTTACAATTTATAAAGTGCAACCAACTATACCTGAAACCTATTTATTAAAGGATAACAAGGGTGAATTACTTCAAGGTGGATTCTACGGACACGAATTGTTGAAATCAACAGTTGGTGATGTATATCTTGTCGAGAAGATTTTACAAAGGAAAAAGGATATGGTTAAAGTCCGGTGGTTAGGGTTTGATAAAAGTGAAGACTCTTGGATTCCTTCAAAAGACTTAGTATAGTTGTTTAATAGCTCATTGTGTGTTTAACCTTTATACAAGATGGAGATTGTACAACAAAAAGATCGATTTAATATCAATAACATTGATGAATTGACAGTTGACAATGATAAGTTAAATCATGGAAAACATGGTGAATTACTACCAAATACGATAAGATGTCTAATAACTGGTCCTTCAAATTGTGGAAAAACTAATGTTGTTTTTAACCTTATAACTAATCCTAAAGGATTGCGTTTTAATAATATATACATTTTTTCAAAATCATTGCAACAACCAAAATATCAATTATTGGATAAAGTACTTGCAAGTGTACCTGAAGTGAATTTTTACAAGTTTAATGCCAGTGAAACAATTATGCAACCGAATGAAGCAAAACCATTTTCTATTTTTATATTTGACGATGTTTCTTGTGAAAATCATCACACAATAAGGAATTATTTTGCTATGGGAAGACATCATAATATTGATAGCATTTATATTGGTCAAACATACAGTAAAATTCCAAAACAACTTATAAGAGACAATGCAAATATGTTGATCATCTTCAAGCAAGATGAAACAAATTTAAAGCATATATATAATGATCATGTAAATGCGGATATGCCATTTGAAAAATTTAAAGAGATGTGTGGCAAAGCATGGAATGAGAAATATAGCTTTCTCGTTATTATGAAGGAAGAAGATATTAAAAATGGTAGATATCGTATAGGGTTGGATAAATTTGTATTTATGCGTTGAACTACCGATGCTACATCTAGTTACATGTTGAACTTCACAGTGTAAACATGCTGAATCAAGAAAAACTATTGAAAGAAATAAAATCACTCAGTGATTCTATTAGGATGAAGAATCGTGCATTGAGGATGGGTTTAAGTGAAAGAGAAGAATTTCTAGAGACTACATTTAAACCTATTACGGAACCTTTAAAACAGATATCAGAAACTATTGGTAAACCTCATTATGAAGGAGATGTTTTACTACCAGTTTCTAAACAAGAAGTACAAGCATTAAAAAAAGAAGAAGATGATGATTCATATACAAGTGCTAGTGAGCAAGAAGAAACAAAAGGAGAAGAAGAACCAATTGTTGAAAAGGAAGAAGAACAGCCAATACCAGAAGCAGAACAATCTATTCCAAATTTAACTCAATTGAGTAGCGATATATTACAACATGGACCTCTTGGAAGAAAATATATAATGAAAATGCTACATGACATGAAATCAAACCCGAATTTGAGTAGATCACACGTATACGGAGCAAGAATTGATGGGAATGAATTGAAGATTGGCGATTCAAAGCTTGAAATAACACAAGACGATTACATCATTATTGGTGAGCATAGATATAAAGGAACAAAAGGATTATATGAATTAATTTTTAAAAACATACCACTAAGATATTCATCCAAAGATTTAAGTGTTTTTAAGGAGATTCTACAAAATACTAACGCTCATAAAAGAAACTACTTAAAGGATGCAATGATTAATCGTTCACGTGCAACAAAATATAACATCGTTATAAAAAAGTTGTTTCCTCCACGAAAATTGCCAACATTACGTACTGCGCCAGCGGTGAGACAACCACTGAAAAGAAAATCTTTATCACTTATGGATTTATCACTTCTTGAACAACATAGTAAAAAGAGTAAAGGAGATACTTCAACATCTGGCAAAGGATTGATGAAAAATCTATACAATACGAATGTGATTTACTACAACGACATCAATAAATTGGTTGATAGAATGAGACTATTGCATGAAGCCATGGAAGCCGGTCATACAGGTTTAAATAATGAATGGGTAGCTCTGATTGACGAACTCAGGAATCGCGGTATAATTGTATAATTGTCCGCGGATATATAAGAATTGCAGGCGTATAATGTGTCAGTTCTAACATGAGCGTCGACAAGTTCGGACGATACTCCGCGTTAGGAGTGCAAGTTGGAGAAAACAGAAAAAGAAGTGGATTACCGCAAACACCTGAAGGTGACTATAACATAAATAATAAACGTTTAAAGTTTGTTAGAGATCCAGAAGAAGATGGAGATGCAACAAATTTAAAAACAGTTAAGGAGGTAACATCTACAAGTTTAAAACTCGACGACAACCACCTGTATGATGCAAAATCTCACAGGGTTATTAACGTTGCAAAACCAGTCAATAATGGAGATGTTGTTAATAAAGGCTATTTTCTATCTGCGATGGAATACGCTTTACTGTTGGAAAAGACTAAAAGTGGAAAAAGGTACAATGCTTTAAATTATAAAATAACTAATGTGGCAGATCCAACCGAGGATACAGATACAATCAATAAGCGTTATTTGCACTCTGTAATACCAGAAAAGAAAAAAGATGGATTTTCCTTCTATAAATATACTATAAACGATATTGGATATCCTAAAGAAGAAAGTGATGGTGTTAATATAAAATACATTAAAGATAATTGTATTTTATATAATGGTGCTGTTATTGATTGTCATGGAAAAGTGTTGTCCAATCTGAAAGATGGTTCAACTCCATCGGATGCTGCTACCGTGAGACAAATGAATGAAAGCTTGAAGAAAGGAACATCCGCTTTTGTTAAACAAAATCAGGTGGTGTCAAAGAAAGGTGATGAGTTTATGCAAGGAAGTGAAAAGTTTACCTTACTACAACTACAAAATGACAAGTGGGATGGAAAAAATAAAAGATTGTCAAATATAAGTTTAGGCACGGAAGAACATGATGCTGTTATTTTAACACAAGTACCACAACTATCAGCTACTGGTGTTAATTTTATATGTAAAGGTAGACGATTAACCCAAGTTAAATCTGGTAAAGATGATCAGGATTGTGCTGTTGTAAAACAAACTATAATTTTAGATAAAATAAATAACGTATATGATGGAAAAAATAGAAGAATATCTAACATATCAGCAGGAATAGCTCCGAATGATGTTGCTACTATTAATCAAGTTATAGCGACCTCTAAAAAGGATCCATCGGTGTATACATGTAATGGTAAACGTATCACAAATCTTGATAATCCTACATATGACAAAGATGCTACTAATATCGAGTATGTAACGAATCTTGTAGGTAATGTAGTTATTGATATGCATAATCATTTGATTAATACATCGATGAAACACAATAAAATCGAAGATTCTCAGAGAAACCAATGGATTAAAGATGAAATCATTGATAAATACTAGTAAAACTTATGAATATTTAAGTATGGAATACACAAAAAAGGATTCATTATCATAAAGTATTTCATAGAGTGAAGACGTTGGTTACATAAAACAACATAATGAAGACCGTATCGCTCAGTCGTCGTCAAGACAGCGGCAAGAGAGGACGTGGTTTAACATCAGCTGCATTATCCCTGCTCAGACGGATTCCAATTGGTGCTGTTGTGAATCGAACGATAGACGCTTTACCATACGAATTACATCTGCCCGGAGGTTATCAATATTGTGGACCTGGAACTAAGTTGGCAAAACGTTTAGCAAGAGGAGATCCTGGAATTAATAAATTAGATCAAGCTTGCAAAGAACACGATATAGCATATTCAAAGTATAAAGATTCAACAAATAGATCAATAGCGGATAAAATTCTAGCGGAAAAAGCTTGGCAAAGAGTAAAATCAAGTGACGCAAATATTGCAGAAAAAGCAGCGGCTTGGGCAGTAACTACAGCCATGAAGACGAAAGCAAAGTTAGGTGCTGGAAGACGTCGCAGAGGAAGACCTGCAAAAAGAAGCGCTCCCAAAAGAGGTGGAAACATTAAAAAAGGACATCGTAGAACTCGTAAGGCAAATGTAAAGAAGACTTCTGTTTGGCAAATGGTAAAAAACGGAGCAGGTTTATATCTAAGACCATACCGTGTGTACTAAATAGAAAGAATCAATTGCTAATTCCAAATAAAGCCTTAACAAATCATCAGTTAAATGATTATGTAAAATGTTTGAAAATACCATTTTTTCGAGGAGTTTTTATGAAAGATGCATTACCAACTAAAATATGGGAAAATGAAACTGGAATAGTAAATTTGGATTCCACCTATGGTCCAGGCACTCATTGGGTATGCTATAAAAAGCTCGGACAAACCGTTTACTACTTTGACAGTTTTGGCAATCTACCACCGCCGAAAGAACTGCAACATTATTTTCAAAACTCCAAAAACATTTTTTACAATTACAAAAGAGAACAACCTAACAATACTGAAATATGTGGGCATTTATGTTTGGAGTTTCTAGCGAAGAGTGTCAGTCAGCTTTAAGATGTCATCGTATACAGTGTCACTGAGTGGAAATTCATCCACATTGAAAAGTACGCTGTTCCCAGCATTGCGTCTATCCAAGGAAAGATTATGGGAAGCGGCATTACTTGATTTAACTACCTACAACTCAATTCCCAATGTTACGGAAGGAAAGAACAATTTACTACATTATTATGAAACTAAGGATGCTTCAGGAAAATACTCAGAATTGAAAATAATTACATTTCCTACTGGAGCTTATGAAATCGATGATATAAACCAATTACTACAAAAACAACTCGGAGAAGAAAAGATCACCGTTAAAGGAAACAATAATACTTTAAAAGCAGAAATAACTTCAAAATATTATATCGATGTCAGCTTGGAAAACTCCATTGGCAGTTTACTTGGATTTACAGATACAAAAAAGAAAATCTTAACTCCTGGAACTACTCATTCAGGTGATACAACTGTTACAATATTGAAAGTCAATAGTATCGATGTAACGTGTAATATTATACACGGATCGTATAGAGAAGGAGTGAATCAGCATATTTTACATACATTTTATCCAACTGTGGCTCCCGGTTTTAAAATTGTTGAGAAGCCACAAAACTTGATATACCTACCGTTAAACACCAGTTTCATTTCAGACATCGTACTGAACATATTGGATCAAGACGGTCATAGTGTTGACTTTAGAGGAGAAACAATTACTATACGGATACACATCAGAGCAGCAACATAAAAGTCAACATGGGATTATCATTTAAACCGCAACGGAAGAGTCGGGAGCTCAGTAGCTCCTCGACATTGGAAGAGTTAACATCGGAAAACATTCGTTTTCTACAGAAGATTGGATTAAAACTTAACAGCGATGGATATCCTGGATATATCTCAAGGACCAACGTTCGACGAAACACTATGGGAGAAGGAATATCACACGCACAACCCTTACACTTCATCAAAATTAAACAATAACGATGAAATAAGGATCCCCATTCAACAACAAGATATTTACACTTTACCGTGTGAAAGTTACTTGTACATTGAAGGACGGGTATTAAAATTGGATGGAAAAACTGCTTCAACAGTTCCTTTTATAAATAACCCGATGGCATATCTTTTTGATGAAATAAGATATGAAATATCAGGGGTGACGGTTGATTCAACAAAAAAGGTTGGTTTAACAACGACATTGAAAGGATTAACATCATTAACACCGCATGAGAAGAATTCAATAGTCACCGCCGGATGGATTGCCCCCGATAAAGACACTATAACACCAGCTTCCAACGGTCACTTTGATTTTCATGTACCTTTACGATTGCTTTTGGGATTCGCTGAAGATTACAAACGGGTAATAATAAATGTCAAACAAGAATTAGTATTACTCAGATCTTCAACTAATAAGGACTTGATACTTGCAGACCCTGCAACTACGGAAGATAAACTGGAATGGCAACTACAGTTGGATAAAGTTGTTTGGAGAGTACCTCATGTAAGATTGGCTGATGAACATAGAATCCTATTATTGAGAAAGTTGAAATCTGACCGTGATATTGTGATGCCATTCCGAAGTTGGGAATTTCATGAATACCCTACACTACCTCAGACAGAACGACAAACATGGACCGTCAAGACATCAACTTACTTGGAACGAGCAAGGTACATAATACTCGGTTTTCAAACTAAGCGAAAAGATGTTATCACTGCAAATGCTGGTCAATTTGATCACTGTAAAATAAAGAATTGTAAAGTTTTCCTAAACTCTCAATTCTTTCCCTATGACAATTTGAATGTCATGTTCAGCAAAAAACGTTTTTCTATTTTATACGATATGTATGCAAGATTTCAATCGTCATATTATGGAAAGACTAATACACCACTATTATCACCTGACCAGTATTATTCCAAGGCTCCAATAATTGTAATCGATTGTTCAAAACAAAATGAATCGGTAAAATCATCAAGTGTGGATATAAAAATTGAAATGGAATTTGAAGAACCAGTAGCGGATGGAACTTCGGCATACTGTCTAATTCTACATGATAAAATAGTTACTTACACACCGCTGACCGGAATTGTGAAGAATGTACTTTAAGAAGAATTGTACAACAACTGCAAATTTTTGAGGTTAGAATTATCTGCTTTAATTTTTGAGGTTAGAATTTCATTTGTGAAAGACAAGTTCAAAACAAACAATTATGTAATTGTATAAATTTCAAGGATTTACGAAAAATATAAAAGCGAGAAAATAATTAGTAGAAACTTCATTCTATCTTCAACCGTCGTATGGGAAACATCATTCGCAAGATGAATTCTACTAACGGAGAAGAAAATACACCTCTAATGGATGATAATAGTTCAGATATAGAAAAACAAGTTGAACGAGAAATGGACGAGTTCCTAAAATTCAACAAACATAAGAAGAGAGAAGAAGAAAAAGCTGAAAAAGAAGTAAAAAGGAAGAAGGTTGAAGTTAACATTACAACCAATATTTTAACAGAAGTATTTCTTCGGATTATCTACCCAATTTCTTCATGCATGACAAAAAGTATATCAGTTGGAATTTTAAAATCAATGGATTATTCACCAATTGTTATTTTAAATCATGGAAACAAAATGGTTACTTTCAGTGAAATTACTTGGGAATCTCTCATGAAACATTTACATCTTTTGGAGTGCTATTTAAGTAACAACACATTTGGAAGAAGAACAAGATTAAGTTTATTGGAATCAAATATTGAAGTTGATATAGTAAAACATCGTGGAGGACAAATTGTTCGCTTCAGAGATTTAACTACACATAATGTTAAATTATATTTCACTAAAGAAGAATTTTATACTTTAAGTTGTACTACCGGTCCCGTCACCAGATATTTGAAACAACTAATATTTTCAAGTGCAATAATTAAAGACTATCTAATTGATACATTGGACAAAAAACCTTTTGTTCCAATTTTATACGGTCCTGTGGATACTTCAATCTTTAATAGAATACCTCAAGAAGTTGAAATGTGGAGACAATTAAACAACTATCACACCAATTTTAATATTGATGAAGTGGCACAAGAAGTGAAAGAAGAAGAACAATCCTGTCTGTTATAAACATCGGCTCATTCAATTTTTAAGTCAGTTGTTAGTAAGACTTCATCATGAATAAACGGGTTTCGTTTTCTAATGCGCCACATATAATGGAAGTTAAAAGAGGTATAATTGAATTTCAAGCTTTCCGAGGAAATGATGGTAATTTTATTATTAAAGAATTAGTAATCTTGGACATGAACACATCAGTAGTTTATCATTATTTGTTCAAACCTCCAGTACCATTTAATAGACTAACAACTAAAGCGAAAGTTACAAACAAATGGTTGAACAAACATTTTCACAACTTAAGATGGGATGAAGGTTTCATTAATTATAATATGATGCCGCACATTATGAATCATTATTGCAAAGAGTTTAAAATTATCTACACAAGGGGATTGGAAAAAGCAAATTGGATACAATCATTTACAAACAACGAAGTGATTAATGCAATAATTGATAAAGATTTCCAATGCTACTTCAACGAACTTTGTATTTCATCAAAAAGTTTTAAACATCGAAGGTCGCAGTGCGCTTTAAAGAATGCCTACCGCTTAAATAATTTCCTTCAACAAACTGGTGGGGGTAGTGTCAGTGGTGGGGGTAGTGTCGATTATAAAAGTAAGAGCGCTACCATGACACAGCATGAGTATTACTCAAACCTCCAAAGAGACAACATCTCCGACGGACATTCTTATTAACAAGAAGATTAACAACAACATCAATATGGCATCACAGAACTTACTTCAAAGTTTAGTTGATCAGTTCAACGCTCATTCTAAATCATCAATTCTACCTACGAAGAAATGTTCTGAACTAAAAGAAGAAAAACACTACATCATTCATACTATTAAGAAAATGGAAACTTCAGTAGGTGATGCTATAAATTGCACTTTGAGCGAGGCACCTTATACAATTGGTGATGAAGCAAAATTTCAGATCTTCTTACCAAAGCGCTTCATACAACTACTTCAAAATGAAGATCTTCGTATAATTCAACCCGGCGCACTCTATTTGGTATCACATGGACCCAGTGGAAACAACTCTACTGAACTTACAATTCATGTAACACCTACTACTGATTAATTTGTACATAACATTGTAAATATTTCTTTGTATTTGTTTTTTCAATAAATATGATATAAAACAAAACAAAAAATAAAAATAAAAAAAGCAACATATTGTAATGTCTTTGTACATTACAATATGTTGCTTTTTTTTAAAAATTCCACAGGATGACCTTGACCCAATTTTGTATAATTATAAAAGGGGAAATGTACTTGCAAAATTCATCAGTCTACTGCTACCTTTCATACCGTACACATCTCGCTCTTAATCCCTGAATATAAAACTGCAACATGTCCCTAAAGGTTAAGTGTGCATCTTATGATACCAACACCATAACTACTTTTGAACAACTTGAAGATTTAACTAACGAAATGCGAGTTTTACTTACCGGTGGTTATCACTTAACTGTTGATGTTAGTGCTACTAATACAAGGATGTTCACTAAAACAAAATATTGCGATGATGAAATATTTATTTCTACACAACCTACAACTTCTTCATCGCCAACTGGTCAACATAACATCAAGTTCCAAAAGTATTACCAATGTTGAATAACTTTTGACAGACAAAACTACAACCAAAGAATCACATGATCAATATGAGTTAATAAAAAGGATGTGATACTTGTATAAATAATCATTTGCTTCTCAGCTCTCACCACGACAAGACCTATTTAAGAAAATGTTGTACAGAATGATGATTCAACTTGATGGAAAAATCTATGGAAAAGACTACAACACCATTGAACAAATGACCCAAGATTTAGATGTATTAACTAAAGAAGGATATCAAGCTAAATTAATTTTAAAATTTCCTGAAGTATATCCATTATCAACAGAAGAACTTGTTGCTATGGCTAAGGCTGAGAAAGAGAAAAAGTCTGAAGAAAACAAAGAGAAACAAACTTCCTAAATTTTAATAATCCTTACACTTGTAAGGTATAATTTTTTAAAACTCCATTTGGATGACCTTGAAATTACCCCTACCACTTTTCACAGTACATAAAACTCACTATTGAACACTATACACTCTTATTCTTTCACTGGACTCCGCAGCGTCAACATGGAAGAGCAAAAATACAAGTACAAACCTCGTTACTGTTGTGAACAACAGTGTACAGATTTAGGACCAATGATGGTGGATGGGTTAGCTTGTACTAAATGTGAATTCTTCGGATCTTGTTATTGCAAATGCAAAACAAAACAACTACCACCACCGGAATTGCGAACTTTCAAATTTTACAAATCAAGATATTTTCATACATGTTGTCCTCAAAGATGTTTCAAATTTCACCCTCTAGATCTTGCTCATTGTCAACGCACCAATTCTCATCAAGATGATTTTTGTACACATATGATAAAAAGATGTAAATACAGATCAGATTGGTATTCCGATCCTGTAGAACCATCAAATGTGTAATTTCAGTTTTACACTCTTTTTTAAAACTTCATTTGGATGACCTTGAGATTTCCCCCCACCACTAGTTCTAATTTTTATATAATATTAAATCATTCCACTTCCAACACTCTAACTAACAACATGGAAAACAAATTTATCAAATTTGAACATATAATAACTGACAGGGAGGAGATGGAAGAATTGTTTCAAAACTTACTTTCTGTCATTGACGAATATCCTATAAGATGGTTCAGAATTGTAGTTCAATATTTAAATCCTGGTGAATTGTTTTCTTCATCAAGTGAAGAAGATGAAACAACTACTTCGGTTCAAATAATTGAATTAAAAGATGGAGAAGAAGAACTAAATGTTTTATTCAATCATAAGCTCAAGGTTCCCTATATAAAAGCCCCCTCCCTAGACAGCCCCCCTCCCTAGACGCCTGCTCAAGGTCACCATTATATAAGCCCCCTCCCTATGCGCCGATCCTCATTCCATCACCGACTCTCCAATAATGAACAACTCTCCATTGGCCCGAATGAATTCTAGTTTTGAAATAAACTCTAGGGAAGAGTTACAAGACATTTTTAATATTTTACAAGAACTTGTAGATAATTTTACAACCATCAAAATGAATTTGGAAATAACATACGATTGTCCTATTTGTGATAAGATTGAAAGTTCGGACGAAGACAGTTTACTAAATCTAACTCCTGCACCATCTGACACTACTGATGGTAATAATGAACAGCAAAATATTTCCCCCACCACTTCTTTGTAATTCTTCGTTCCCCCCACCACTTCTTTATTTAACTAACATTTCTCGCTTTCACTTCTCATTCCGTCTTCAACTTTTGAACTATCAACATCACTTGTTTTAAAATTTCAAACACTACAAAATCATGATGGATATGATGGATGAAGTTCCCTTCATAACTAGAATGGAAGAGGATAAATTGAAATTGGAAATTAAACGATTGGAAATGGAACGGGAAAACCAACTCGAAATGTTACGTTTGTTCAAGCTTTTCAAATACATCATCTGGGGACTCTGCGTTTACCTTCTCATCGTCGTTGGTGTTTGCATTTACAACTCTGTAGTTCATCACAAAAGTTCAACTTGTTTAAACTCTGCTGTTGCACATTAATTGTATGTTCACAAATAAAATTCAAAAGTTACTTCAACCTATCCCACTATCACCAACTAGTTCAACTTTGAACTATTTCTGGTGGTAGTTGGATAGGCTTTTTTAAAACTTACTCTGGATGACCTTGACATACTTTCCAGGCTCCAGTTATAACTGTTGAATTTCAATTTTCAACTAACTCTTAATTCATGCCCAATTCTACTTCAAATTCAGTGCATATGCTCTCGCCATCTGCACCCTGCAGCTGCCCTGGCAGCTGACACCATCTGACCCCTGCAGCTGCCCTGGCAGCTGACGTCACTTCCGGTTTAGAAGTGGCTTTTTCCCACTACTCATGACATCTATATCACATTTATTTCTAAGAAAATAAAACTTTCATACATGGCATTTTATTGAAATTTGAAATTTATTTAGATGTTCTTTCTGTGTAATTTTTCATCCAAAACGGCCCCTAGATATTTGAAACTGTTGTAATCCTCCCTTTTCTTTCACGATTATAAGCAAGATTTTCTCTTAAACGATTCCTAAAAAAATTGGCCTATTAATTTTATATTATTCTCATAATAGCATATTATAGGCTAGTATTATTTTATAATATTTATAATACTGTATTATACATATTATAATACACTATTCTATCGAGTTCTATTTGAGTTCTCTATAGAGTATTCGAATGGGTAGTTTGTAACGGGTTCATTTTAAGCTACGGTGCGATAGATTGCATTCTACTTACTACATGGATTCATTATACTACGGGTGATTTTAAAACGGGTATAGATTCACTGCTATAAGGTTTGTAAACCCAATTTGAGAATTACCTACTTTTTTAATTTTTATATTAATCATAAAAAATTAGAATATTTGTTAAAGTTATGCAAATTTTAGAATATTTTTTTAAATATTAAAATTATACTCGTTACATTGAATTTTTAAAGAACAAATCCTTAAAGTTCCCCTATTTACTACCAATTCTGTTATAATTGAAGTCTATGATTTTACATGATACTTTACAATAGTTTTATTACTATAGTTAATTTAAACAGTTGAATTGTTATAACTAAATGAATTTTGATTCGAAGTCTGTTCCACTTGTTTACACTCTCAAGTTAAATATGACTACCAAACAAAAGTCAATAATTACTTCTTTAAGAAGCTAGTCATTTTTTTTTTTAAGAAAACCTAAAAATAACTAACTTTAGCATTAATAGAAAAAAATTTTACAACTCAGGTTTATATAGCCTATATACACATTTAACTTCTAACATCGGTTGAGATGTTTAAGACTGTTAGTTTTCAAGTTATGCGCGCACTGCCAAAACTTATCGAATTAAAATAAAACTAGTAGGGCCTATACTTGTTGCTCGAAATCGAGCAATTTATTTGGATTAAATTCTAATGTTACTTTTAGTTCTAAGTCATGACATCCGACCAATAAAATATTGCGAATATCTATAATCACAAAAAACTACATGTATTTCCAGCTGATCATCAACAGATGTTTAAAATGCTTTATTCTATCCCAATGTTATTTTAATGGGAAATTTTGAGATTTCAGTGGTGGATAGCGTCTTTATTTTCAGTCCAATTCTCATAAGTTTTTGGCGGAAACAACTACAGACCGAGCCCTATCTAACAACACCAAAAACTTGAATATCAGTTAAAAATTGTAGGAGAAGTTCTCAACACAAAAAACCCTTAGCGTATTAAATAAGTATAAATTTATGATTATAAATAAATAAGTATTTTTTTTAATTATCTTATTTATTTTATTAATTAAGAAAATTAATTAAATTTTCAAGCACTTGCGTACGCACAGTTTTGCGGACAACGCACAGTTCTAATTATAATTCCAAAATAACAAGACAATAGTCTATTAAAAACCCAAAAAGGCACAAGTTGTTAATTTGCCCCGGAAGAACTACAATCAACCGCAACCCCGATCTTACAGCGCGAGGGGCAAACAGTCCCTAAATAGTGTTGAGAGAAACACAAGTGTAATATTTGGTGAGAAAATCTAATGTCAATTTGCACCTTGTAGTCGGCGGGTCGGTCGGATCAGAAAGCTCGCTGTCTTTCGCACTAGAACTCACTTGTCACTGCTATCCTTCTGTCGTCTCTCTACTCTCGTCTCGGCTAAACTAACTTTTTACTTTTTTGTTTCCCCTGGTGAGTGGTGAGAGAGGCCCAATGGCGGGCAGGCCCCGCCCCCTCAGCTCTGGTTGGTGAGTTGCCCCCGCCCCCACCGGAATTAGCTCTCTCGGTTCCTGCTCTCTCAGTTCCGTGTTTTTGCTCTCGCCGCGCCGCGTGTTACTTTCTATCTTTCGGTCACCGGTCTTTAATTCTTTAAATTTGTTGTCAAAATTGTAATCTCTAACAAGTTTAATTTTCTTTCTTTTTAAATTTTATTCTGTTTTAAGCTTTTGGATGACTGTAATTTTTGTGATATTCACATTTTAAGCTGAATTTGTAAATACAACATGCGTTAGTATTGTTATCTTTTACTTTAATTAATTTCATATTATGTAAAGTAGTGATTTTGATAACTCCGTAGTCTTTCAAGGGATTTTCTGTGTGCTATTTTTGTTTTTGTTTTTATTTGTTTGTGACATTTATTTTTTAACTAATTTTTTTCATTCAAACGCAATATTTGCATTAGTTCTCAATAGTTTTATTAAACTTTCTATTTTTTGTTATTTTTCATTATTGTCATTTTTCTTTTAGTTTTATATATGATAAGGGTATTAAATTATGAATTTCTTTCCATGTAGCAGTTAATAAAAATAATAACATTACTACACTTTAATCTTTTTATTGCTAATTTGTTCTCAAGGTCTGTTATGACATGCAAATAATCTGGTCGTAACAGTAACATTCTACACTAAATATCCAACACAAAACATTGTTCTTGATAAATACAGATTAATAATAACAAAAATAAATACAGTAGTCACATTCACTATAGATTTTCATGGCAATTTAACTTGCAGTAAAAATTTGAACTTCATTCTTCATCCATTTAGGCTACAAGCATGCATCTTTCAGAAAAAAGCATACATTTCATTGCGTTACCATCAGGTTTTTTGTATTAGGTACAAAATTAAATGTAATCATGAATTATGAATGAATTTTGTATTTGGCCAAGATGTGGGAAAATTTGCCATAATTCTTTTTGCCATTGAACTGCTAGTGGTGACATAGTATTTCAAACTCGTCAATGAAACTTCAGATGTATGGTAATTTTAATCAAACCAATTTTATTGCAATTTTTAAGATCCAATAAAGCAATTTTATACATAGGAATCCTCAATTAAAATTTGTATTTTAACATGTTACAGTCGTAGAAAGGTTTTTAATCAACGATTTCACAGATATTTGATTGAAAGGAAGATTTAATAAATGAAACTGATGATTTTTTTGATAAGATGATTTTTGTCAGAAAATTACAAAAGATCAATAAAAGCACAAAGTTCAAAATTGAAGTTAAAAAGTTTCTAGTGGAGTCCAATTTTTATAGTATTGACTGTTACCTTTCTGGTAACAAAGACCTAGATTAACAAAATATCATTTGTAGGGCATCAGCTATATATATATATAATCATATAAAACCAAAATTAAATTCTAAAAGATGTTTATATTTCCGAATACTCCTTCTTCAGAACATTACAAATCCAAATTGATAACAAATTGTAAATAAATCTAATGTAAATAAAATATAAATAAATATATAATAATGAAGTCATTCTCAAACCAAATTTCATGGGAAATATAAAGGCCTACTTTAACAAGTGATAATTGATCACTAAAAAGTTATCCTGAAGCATGACGAAAAAGGCCCAACAAATAAAGCATAAAATTAGGTTAATGATAATAAGGAAAATTTATTTATAAATAAAATAAACTATTAATTAAAAGTTCTCTTTAATATCGCTTTGTTTTGTACATCGTTTAGGCCTAACATATTATTTGACACATCTTTCTCTCTCTATTTGCAATGCCTTTCAAAAGTTTATAGACTCTCTGTAAGTAAAGTGATCACAAAATGAAATAGAAAAATGACAAATGAGTAATAAATCTCACCAGCACGATAAAATTATAAAAAGAACGATTAACTGCGGTGGTGAGTATATTTGTAAGTTATTTTGATATTAAGTTTTTTAATTAGGCCTATATCTTAATTAACTACTCTTAAAAGGCATTAGAGGATACCATGTTTATAAAAGGTAACATCACACTCAGTTTGATTCATGGTTTCGTATATTTTACATTTTCATATTGAACAGAACAAAACCCCACACAGCTAAATAGCCAGCACTTATTACGAGACGAAGAGTAGGCATATTAGCAGACCAGGAAAGTAAAAAATAAACAACACCAAAGTTAACTGGGAGTATGTCAATGGTAAAATATGAGTGGTCCTCTAGTAAACACATATCAAGCGCTGGAGGACACCCACGCTTAACACTTTATAAGGTATAAATAAATAAGTATGGGAAAACCACTATTATTCTTAGATCTACTTTGTATATGAGAAAATTGGAATCTGCATATGAATATGAGCAATGTTTTCAGATGTTGTCTGTCAAATTAAATATTAAAGTACATTATCAAATTGCAATGTTAGTCAAGTAAGTAAAGAAAGACTAACACTTTGCAATCTTGCTATCTTTGAGTATCAGATTTCCTCAAATAACGTTCTTAATAAGTTATAATATCTTTTAGTAACTCCTAGTCAGCTGTTATATTTTTATACCAAACCTACTCTATAAGCAAGGATAAACAAAACCCCACCTCCATCTCTTCCTAGAAGGATCAGGTTTTAAAAAACGGACTATAGAACACTGTGGCTAAAGAAACGCTGCTGCACTTCAGCACGTGTGAGACCTTAAAACCAGAGGATTTGGATTGATGGCGCGGTTTGGGCCACTGAGCCAAAATTTAGGGGGATTTTGTGATTTGCCGGGGATTTTTTATGGAGGGGTCAAACCCCCCTAAATTATAATGCCCTCTAATATTATGACTATCATTCATTGAAGTTGAAGGGAAATCGTATTTCCAGGTTTATAAAAGAGAACAGAGTATGTTGACTCAATATTGGATTTAAACAACATACATAAAACGAAATAAAACCCTTAATTCAATTAGATTTGACTTATTTAAACCACACACTAATTTGTACTGTCCAATTTTGTGCGGTGCATATGACAACATTGAAAGTTGAAAGCAGACTAATATTCCCTAGATTATCATGTCGCTCTACAAAGTTAGCAACCATACCATCAGTGGGAATTTCAAATTGCCATTCTGGATACGATTGTTTTGTAAAATGTTAACAATGACGAATCAAGACAAATAAGATGTTTTTTAGGGGGGATCGTCCCAGGCTTAACTCAATTCTGTATATATTTATTTAAAACGAAACTATCCTAAGAATGACCAAGTTTTTTTTAGGTTAGTGTATTATACTTTTATTATAATCGAAAGTATGTTTAATTCGAATGAGTATTTTTATAATAGACAAACATTAAGTAATAATTTAAGGCATAGTTTAAACAAGAATAAAATTATATGTAGGCCTAAAAGTTTTTCCCCGAATGATTCCATGCCTTACGTGTGTAGGCCTATATTAAATTATAATTCCAGGTTATTTCTGAGTGTTGGAAGTGAATAATTTAGAAAATAAGCAAAATATATCTTTTTTGTAGTCTTAAAACATTATTTGATTGGTGATGTATAAAATTAGTTCAAATTTAGCATGTTGCAAAGCATTAAATTCTTCTTCTTATGGGGAAATGTTAACTTTTATTTCAATTACTAAAATGTACACGTTACCGAAAGTTTCCACTTAGGCCTATATCTTGTCATACATCAGATATAAAATGTTACATAAGTTACATGAGCAAATGTAAATCAATAAATATCTTGACTATTTAATTTACTGGTCAACATATAACAAAGGAACATATGTAAAAAATAACAAATAAAAATTCTTTTGATAATCGGTATTTTTTATCAATAAATTTTTCATATTCAACAAAAATCACTATACATTAGGATCTAAAAAACAAAAATCACTAGGCATTAGGATCTAATGTAATGTGGATTGATGCTTAATTGAGATCTAATAGGAAGCCTATTTTTTACTCAAGGAGCACCATATGTTATAGATCATTTTATCCTCAGTATTTTCAGTCGGATATTCAGATTATTCAACGTTTTAGTAGGATACAGTGTTTTCCCACCCTAATTTTTCTAGGGTAAGTGAATTTTTGGAACCCCTCCCCCCTTAATAATGTATAGAATTTTTAAATCCGCTACCGTAGCTTAATTTACGTATTGTACCTGCGCTATTTGATTAGCTTTTTGATTTTTTAAATATTTTTAATCCATATTAAGTTATGATGGTCTAGATTTGATCAACTTTGAACCCTTTGCCCCTCTCTTAATATATAAAATGAAATATTATGTTTATTTTGACCAATAGGCCTACTTTATTTCAGACCATTATGCATGGCTTATTTTAGAGGCTACATGGTTCGCTTATTACTCTTCAGTGATTTGACATTGTTTTATGGCCACATCGCTCTTTAGATGTCATCATAGAGATAACCTTTCATGAAATGTGTCATAACCTATGAAATAGCGTTGTCTTCTTAGTACCAAAAGAACCCAACTCCAGTGATCTCAAACAAGGGGCTCGCTTCCGAAGTAATGTGATATGGTACCAGGGGAACAATATATATGGAAAAGGTGTGGGTTTGGTGGGTATGGCTCAGGTGAGCCCCACGCCCACTCCGTAAAGAGAAATGGAATTCCCCCCCCCCCCTCCAACCTCTTAAAAAGGATAAAGGATCATCACACCTAAATGTGGAGAATTGAAATGTAATTGAGATCTAATAGGAAACAACTTTTTTACTCAGGGAGCACCATATATCATTAGATCATTTTACCCTCGGTATTTTTAGTCGGATATTCAGATTTTTTAACATTTTAGTAGGCTACTGTAATTTGTAGAGTTTTATTAAATGTCTAGGAGGCCTGTCAACTCGCACGCATTTGATCTTTAACTCACGCTCTCACGCCAAGCGCCCGCAAACTCACGCATTGTGAGAGTGTTCAATGCAACTAACGCCACCTGCCAGTAATCACATAAACAAAGCCTCACAGTGGCGCTCCTGGTAAAACCAAGCGAAACTAATCTACTCAGCCTTCTTGATTGGTTGTTTTGGAATGTCATATGATGATAAAAGTGCTCCTGATATTGGTTGTTTGTAAAAATTTGCACGAAACACGGTTACCTGAAAAAAAAAATTAGAGAGCTTCTGCTTGTTTTATGAAGATATCAACTAGATAGTATGCTGCAGCATGTTATTTAGCCGGTTTCTTTACTTCTAGGATTTAATTTGTATAAAGACTGCGTGTTTATCCGCATGCCATGCATTCTCACGCATTTTTGCAAGATCCGATAAGGAAAACTCCCGCATCGGCATCTTGCCAGGTTGACTGACAGGTATAGTTTAGTTACAGGCAGTGTATAGTTTTTTCTAAGATACAATTAGCTTAAAAATTGAAAGTTGAGGTAATTTTTAAACCTAAAATTTAAACATGTCAAAATTTCAAAACATACATATTTATGTTTTATATGTATTTATTTATGTTGCCAAAAAAATATTAAATATATATGGACAAAATATAAAAATATATACTGACAAGGTAGATAGAAAACGAACGAAGTGAGATGCGTGTTTAGCTGAATTATATGTTCATAGTTTTAACTTAAAAGTAAAATTTTATAATACGGTTGCGAGAGACCTTAGTGGGTGCCAAATTCAGATCTCGCATGTACCAGAAAATCTTCTAGGACCGGCCATGGCACCAAAACAAAAAAAATACACAAACAACTCAAATTATAAAATCTTGACGAAAAAATTCTTTTTACATGATTGTGAGAGAAAGTAAAAAGTGTAAATAAATGTGCAGCCATTAATTATTTTATTTGTTATTAAAAACCACTCATGAAAACATTTTGAAATCATTTAACAGGATCTAATGAGCTTATCATTAATTTGAGTTTCCTGGTTACTCAGTTCCTTCGATAGCTCAGTTGGTAGAGCGGTGGACTGTAGATGGCATACAATTGATATCCATAGGTCGCTGGTTCAAATCCGGCTCGAAGGATGTAAATTTTGCTTTGCAAGGCAAACCTGTTGTGGACATTTTTGTGTGGTTATTATTTAATCAAGTCAAGTACTACTGTAAATTTATATTCTTTAAAACTCTATTAAAGTCTTTGGATTTTTAATTCCCAAGATGGTAGATTCCTCAAGAAGCAAAATTGTTGATTTGTAGTGTTTAAATTTGAATATTCGTGTACAATTTAAATGTTAAGTTGTCTTTTAGTATTTTAAAGAAGCGATCCAAAGCCAGTGATTCACGTTAAGATATTTTATTGGGGGATTTTAATATAAGCATATCAGTTACAAATTTATATGTAAATGAGGTGCTAATTTGTCAGCTGTTTTTTTATGATTTAAACAATTTACTAGTCCTACTATTACACTTAAGTTTATGTATAAGGTTAGAAAACATAAACTCAAAGGAAACATGTAAGACATTTTCTATCAACCAATGTACTTTTGTTGAAGTGTATATTCCTTCAGCCGTTTCGTATCCTCATCGTCCATGTCACATGCTATCCGGATGTTATAGCTCATTTTAGCGAATTTCCCTCTAGGGAATACGCTATTGCGGAAGTAGCCATGGTGAGACCTAAGCCCACGTTACTTTTTCATTTTAAAGTCCCCAGAACTTTGACAGGAACCTAAGATTTTGATGAAATTTGGTATGAAGCTGTAGTACCAGGTTTGTTTTAATAATTTCGCGAACCAGCATTATCGGGTCATGGTAACGGGTTTTTATAGGGTTTCAAAAGGGTCACAAATGGTATTTTCACATTTTTTTATCTGTATTTTCAAAATTCAACAATTTTAATTAAAACTATTTAAAATACCTTAAAAACCAAACAATTTAGTATTTTGAATTTTTTACTTGTCTTAACGGTTACAAAGAAAATCCAAAAGTAGGTATTCCATGTCATTCTTATGGAGAATCAACAAAACACTGTATCTCACATATATATTGACATAACTTTATCAAATTTGATATGAACATTCACTAGGTAGGGTTTAACTTACATTTACTTACAGCATTCATATGACGGCAAACCTATACCTATTTACCCCATGGTGTATAGGGGGAAAATAAAAAATACCAGAATTTAATGCAATTTAGTATTTACGTGCTCTGGGAAGGGATTTTCCTATATCTACTTACAATACCCCCATCGCATCAAAATTACTCCCTCATTCCCATTGTGTTTATTTGGGACGTTAAAAAATATAGAATCCTGTTGGAAATTCGCAGATTACGTAGGTCTGTTTCGACAGGGGTATTTCAAACTTGATCCTTGGTGGGAAGGGACAATAAATGGGAGGGATTTGTTTACCCATGCTAATATAATACTCTTTTCAATTAGCTGAAACTTTTTTGTTTTATTTCACTCTCGCGTCAGCTGTTACTTTTACATTACATTTTGTTTATCAGTTTCGTAATAATTTTTATAACAGTTGCTTTAATCGGTTAATTTAAAACTGTTAGTGTTTAACAAGTCTTAGGTTTAGCTTAAAAATAAAACAATACACTAAGAGTTACTGAAAGAAATTTTTAATTATTTAAAACATCATTTAAGGACAATTGCTATAAAACTCAAAAATGTTTGTCACAAGTTTTAATTTTTTGTTTACAGTTTAAAAACTTACCCCATCCCAAAATCCTCGAAGAGGATTAAGCTTAAAAACTACATGCACTACTATTGTTCACAGGTGCGTCTTAGATGGATTCTGTGGGAAACCCCCCAAAATCACTTTGAATTTTTTCAAGTTGTGATTTTGGGTACCGGTATTTGGCAACATAATTTATACTTAATTTAATATGTAAAAAAATAATAACTACATTGTCTATATTTTAAAGTTGTGCAGCCGCGAGCTTACTCTGGCGACGGGGACGGTAGTTCCGGGGAAGCCGCTACGCGCCGCTGGTGTCGCATTTTTCATGCACTTTGTATTGGTTGAAGCGCGGGTGGGCTACCCTTGTCGCGCAGGCGTTTTAAAATTTTTAGTCTGATGATTAGACTATTTATAATACTTTTGCATTAAAAATAATGTCATAGAAATGGTACCTCATAGATGTGTTTAAACTCCTCTTATTTAATTATTCATGTCGTCATTTAATCATAGAGTGGTGTTTGATAAGATAAAGATTAATATAAATAAATATATGTAGACCTAAACAGCTAATGAAGACAGTACAAACTAATTGTCGTACTATTTATTATTATTCGTACTATTTATCTCATTTTTCACAAAAAATTAATCCTTAATTGGATTTTTTTCAACTATTGCGGCTTATGGTAAAGTTTGAAACAGAATAGACTTAATATTAAAAGTGCAACGAGTCATAAGATTTACTACGATTAAAACTATTATTTTCAAAAATATATTATTCTTAAATGTAATACTATCTAGGCCGAATGTTATTTGAACAAATTGTCAACCGTTATTCCTCAAGTCGGGATGCCAGTAGGCGTAGGCAACTGGTCCGCCTATGCAGTTAGAAAATTTGTAGCCATGACTTTAAGCATCAGGAACCAAGATATCTTGGTTGTGCAAAACTCTCGGAATCAAATCATAGATTAAAGCTACCGATAATCTATATTATTTTGGACTGAAATGAAAATCACGGTTACGCGATTTTATATATTTGCCAATAACAATTTTATGAGCGCCCCTAGCTCAAGATCAGGGAGCTGACAAAAAGGCTGTCTAAGTGACTGCCATCCTTCGACGGTCTTCAATTTTGGAACGATTCATCGATCAACGAATTACTTAATTATTAAATATTGGGACTTAAATTTTATTATAAACTTAAGTGAGAGTCCACAGTGTAAAGTTTATTTTAGTTTGTTGTAGTTTTGTTATTGAATACACTTTACACTGAATAATAACCATAGAACTGTTAGAAAACGTGTAAAAAAGGAGGTAATATAGGAGACTACTAGCGCTTACTAGCGGAAACGGCAGCAACTCGCTGAAGGCGTCGGTAACTAGAGAACATTGTGTACTGTGAACTGACGCGGATTATCATTGCTTAAGAATACAAGTATTACCAAACGTTACTAGTAACATATCGTGTATTTTAATAAACCTAGTAGCAGAGGGTTGAAAAAGGCACATTTATTGACAATACCATACTTTTAGAGATTTAATTTTATAAATTATTTGTAATTCAATCAGAACACAATTAAATTTACGTATGAACTTCCGTACACGATCTAGACCTTCAACTAAGAACAAACTTGAACTGTGCTACCACATAGTATTAAATATAACCAGATAGGTACTATACAGGGTTATTCTAAAAGAAGTACACACTTTTATAAAGATATCAAACTGGAACAAAATAATTTATAGCCATAATTTTGGCATTCCTGTGTAGCTAGTGAACTAAAGTTTTACTACATCAGCTGATTTTGCATCATTATTGTTACATTGACCTCATTCATGTTATTTAAAAAATGGTGAATAATTACGTTGAAAAGGCTTTTTGTGTGCTTGAACTTGAGAAAACTAAATCTGTTACTGTTGTGCAACGTCGGTTTAGAACATGTTTTCAAAAAGCTCCTCCAGGCTAAGAAATCAGTTTATGATTGGCACAAGAAATTCAAAAATACAGGCAGCTTGTTCAAGTCAAAAAGTTCTGGGAGGCCGTCGCTAGTAGAACAACGTGTTGATCGGATCCAAGCTGCTATCCAGCGCAGTCCAAAAAAGGTTAGGTGTAGAGCCAGGGGCGTAACAGAGGGGCCCGCAGACCCCGCGGTGCGGGGGGGGCCCGCAGCTAAGGGGGCCCGCGGACGGGGCCCGTAAAATGTGAAATATGTTATGTTTAATAATGTTAACTAATGTTAGCAGTTTTACATTTTTTAATGTCCCATTGTATTTTCAAAATACCTACCATGAATATATTTATTAAAAAAAAAAATAAAAATATTTTTACAATTAGGTTTGTCGGCAGGACACCGCAGTAGGCATTGTTCTGGTCTGCCGGCTGCAGCTGGTCTGCCGCCAGCCCTTGTCGGCTTAACCTGACCGCCGCGGAATAGGTCGTTCTGTGTTGCGGCAATAATTGAATTTGGGGATCTTTTTAATAATTAAATTTAATGAAAAACTATCTTTGAAGTACAATGTCTCAAGAAAATCTTGGTTGCTTGAGTATACCAAGTAATAGAGAATAAGACAACCATACGTTTCAGAGGTACAGTAATCACATCAGCTGTTTCTTAAAACTACGTAGGCCTACTCTCTAAGAAGATCCAATGAAGACAAAAGAAATACTTTTGAAGAAAAATTGTGATAAAAAACATTTTTCACTGAAATGAACAAAATTATATAAATTTATTTTCAATTTATTTTAAGCTTGAGAATTTTTATTTTTTTTTACAAGAAAACTACTTTAAATGCCGATAACAATGATGTTATTATATAGCCTACTTTAACAGTTGCATTTTGTTTTCTCCCTTTCCCTTTTTAAAACACGTGTTATTCGTTGTGCTCATAGAGTTAAGAATCCTTGATGTTAGCTAAGTACTAGAGTGGTTATAGTGCTCGCATTTGAAGACAAATGTTGCCGGTTCGCGGTCCTCAGAAAAGTACATAGATTTTTAAAGGTTAGATTTCGGACCCGGATTAACCAACAAGCATCTGTTAACCTCTTACTGGATGATAAATAAAAGACAAATTAGATACATTGAGTTTTGCTACTTTAATTTTTGATAAAATCTCTAAGAGAGGGTAGGCCTAATAATATAAAACGAACAATTAGGCTGAATTTCTTTAACAGGATAGACTGTATGCCTAGTTGCAATCTGAATAAAAGTAGGCTATACATATTTAAAAATAGCCTTGCGGTAAAAACATTACTTGCGGTTGCAATGTTACAATTACCATTGACTATGTACACTACCGTGAATAGACCTCTCATCCAATGCATTTAGTTTGAGGCAAAATTAGAAGTTTCATGTACGCCGGTACCAGAGTCGCTGCCATCTATGTTGTTATTGTTTAGCTGAATTTACAGTGCTGCAAAAAAACGTTTCATCACAACATAAACAAAAACCTCCATTATAAAATGTTTAATTCTTGATTGAGAAGATTGGTAGCATTGACTTGCCTATCATATGACTCTTGTACTTTCATGTACGCCGAACGAGATCACATCACCGTGAATATGTTTCAAACACGCCTATGCTATGAGAAATCTACTCACGGTAGTGTACATAGTCAATGCAATTACTGTAGATGCACAATAATACTTTTAACTTTGTCTTAATAGTTATATATATATATATATATATATATATATATATATATATATATATATATATATATATATTGTAAAATATAAAAAGAGCTTTACCACCACCTGTAGCCACTGGTGACACTGGTTTACTGGCGGTAAACAGTGATAACCGGTGATTGGAACTTTCGGAGGGGGGCCCAAAAATAAGTTTGCAGGGGGGGCCGAAAAAATCAGTTACGCCACTGTGTAGAGCTTCAAATTCCACAGTCATCTGTTTGGAGAATTTTGAGAAAACGTCTAAGGATGAAACCGTACAGATTACAGCTGTTGCAACAATTACGTGATGGTGATAGGGAGAAACGTTTGGCATTCTGTGTTGACATCCAGACACGTTTGGAAGAAGATGGATTCATTGATCGACTAATCTTTGGGGACGAATCAACTTTTCATCTAAGTGGAAAAGTTAACAAGCACAACGTGCGTATCTGGGGAACTGAAAATCCTAGAGAAATCGTTCAACATGAGAGGGATTCACCTAAACTCAATGTCTATTGTGCTGTATCAAAGAAAAGATATACGGGCCTTTCTTCTTTCAAGAAAGTACGGTCACAGGCACCTCCTACTTGGACATGGTTAATGAATGGCTTATCCCTCAACTACAAGAAGATAGTAACTTCATTCTAGTGCAAGATGGAGCTCTACCACATTGGCACCATGAAGTTAGAAATTACCTTGATGAGCAACTACCTCATCGCTGGATCGGCCGTGCAACTGACGACAATGTAACACTCATGCGTTGGCCACCTTGCAGTCCGGACTTGACCCCATGCGATTTCTTTTCATGGGGGTATGTGAAAGATTAATTTTTCACTCCCCCATTACCACTGAGCCTCATCGAGCTAAGGCAGCGAATAACAAGAGCTGTGGAGAGTATTGAAGTAAATACCCTTGTAAAAGTCTGGTCAGAATTTGACCGTAGAACAGATGTCTGCCGTGTGACCCACGGGGCACACATAGAACATCTTTAGGTTAGTGAATAAAACTTTTAAATGTCCTCTTTCTTCTGGTGATATTCATTTTGTTCTGTTGATTAAACGTGGCATACTGTATTCACTTAAAAGTGTGTATTTCTTTTTGAATAACCCTGTATATCAGAACAGCAAAATATCCACTTAAATACCCGCCGCAGCAGACCTGCGTACTCAGCGAATTTCCAAAGGAATTTGAGATTTTGTATTTTCCCCATAGACACCTTAGGAATGAGTATGTAGGTTTATTGCCATTGGATGTTGTTTAAAAATGTTTGTTGTTAGGAAAAGTAATGGTTGGGTAAGGTAAAAATCTAATTGTATCAATATTCGGCACTTTTTAATATTCCCTATAAACCCCATGGGGGTGAGTATGTAGGTTTGCCGCCACATGGTTGTAAGCAAATATCAATTAAACCCTGCTTAGTGAATGTATATACCAAATTTTACCAAGTTATGTCAATAAATAAGGGTGATGCAGGGTTTTTTTTGGATTTCCCATAAGATTAACATAGGAAACCAGTTTTTAGCTTTTCTCCGGAATCTGTTGAGTTAAAAATTCAAAATACTAAATTGTTTGTTTTTTAAGCTCTTTTAAATGGTTTTAGTTAAAATTCTTGAATTTTGAAAATTGAGGTTAAAAATGCCAAAAACCCATTTATGACCCCTTTGAAACCCCATAAAACCCCGTTCCCATAACCCGACAATGCTGGTTCGCGAACTCATGAAAATAGTCATGGTCCTACACCTTCATACCAAATTTCATCAAAACCGAAGGTCCCTGTCAAAAGTTATCAGTAGGCCAACCACGGACACACACACACACACATAATGGTGTTCTTGGCTTCTGTGGACTTCAAAATGAAAAAGTAACATGGTCCCGGTCTTAGGTCTTACCATGGCTACTACCGTAATAGCGTATTCCCCATAGGGAAATTCAATGCTTGTTTGATTATTTAAACATTATGGCTCAAGTTTGAAACAGAATAATCTTAATATGAAAAGTACAATGAGTCATAAGATTTAATATGATTTAAACTATCGTTTTCAAACATGTACAAGTCTTAAATGTAGGCCTATATCAAGGCCTAATGTTATTTGGACATAATTTCCACCGTCAGTCCTCAAGTAGGGTCGGGATGCCTGTCCGCCTACTTACTGTTACGCCTGCTGTTTCTGTCGTTTCTTACTGTTAGGGGCGTGAAGTTAAAAATGAAATCTAAAAATTTTATTTTAACTCAATTGGATAAAAGACTTGGTAATTGATAATTGCTGCACGCAACGTTGAGCTGACCCAACTAAAGTTGAACCAAGTCATGCGTGTGGTCAACACCTGGATGACCGATCACGGTCTCTCGCTTGCTCTCAGTAAAACAGAGATCGTGATCCTCACGAAGAAGAGGGTGGACACCGTCATCCCGTTCCGAGTGGGAAGGGAAATGGTCCAATCAACCCGTACTACCAAATACCTTAGAATTATGGTGGACACCAAGAAGCTGAAGGGATCAGATCTTCCGTACTGCGGACAAGGCCACTAAGGTAGTCACTTACCTTAGTAGGCTGATGGCCAATGTCGGGGGTCCCCTATCCAGCAGAAGACGTCTATTGATGTCCGCGGTCCAGTCCGTGCTTCTTTATGTAGCAGAGGAGTGGCCAGACGTTCTGGAAAAAGAGTTATACAGGTTGCGACTCGCCCGGGTTCAGCGTCAAGCGGCGCTCCGGGTGTGTTCCGCCTACCGGACATTGTCCGAGCCTGCCGTCCTGGTGATCGCTGGAGTCATCCCTGTCAAGCACATGGCAGGAGAGAGGAAGGCGATTTATAAGAGACAATGCGAAATCGGCAAGGACACGTCAAGAACAGAAGAACACTCCCGAACCTTCCAGCAGTGGCAACACAGCTGGGAGCACGACACCCGAGGACGATGGACTGCGCGACTTATAAAGCCGGTCCAACCATGGGTGGAATGGCGGCATGGGGAGGTGGACTACTACCTGACCCAATTCCTGACAGGTCACGGCTATTTTCGGTGGTACCTGAACCGGATGGGCAAGACCGGTTCACCGGACTGCATTTACTGCCCGGGCGTTCCCGACGATATGGAGCACACCTTCTTCCGCTGCCCTCGTTGGGAAGGGCCCCGTCTGGAGGCCACGCAAATTTTTTGTTCATTTTCGGTGGACTCGGTCTGCCAAAAGATCTTGGAGGATGAGGGCTGCTGGGATTGTTTGTCACAGTGTTCCGGGGCATCCTCCTTAGGAAAAAGACTGATCTGGACCGCTAAGCGGCTCAGACCCCCCTGACGGTGCGGCTGGTCAAGGAGTGAGCCCAATGGCTAATTTAAGCCTAGCCTGATGTTATGTGACAAACAAATTCCAGGCTAGATTCCTAAAGAGTAGAGGAGGTTTCTTAGTGGGTATACCCGTTTTTCAGGGGAGTCCGAAACTACAGGCTGGTCCCCTGTGTGCTTCATGCATTTTTCCATCCTCTCCCTAAAAAAATAATATATATATATATATATAAACTGTATATATAATTTTTATATTTATAATGCTTATTTTAGTTTCATTAGTTTTTGCACATACGTGAAGCTTGTCAATGCTAGTCTGATGACAATAAAGAACTAATTACTGATTACCAAACATCCGCCATTTTGTATTTTTTTAAGAATAGTTTATTATTTAAGAACGGTTAGTTGAAACTTGGTAAACACCTTTTTGAGGCATAGGTCTAATTGAAGAAAAATAACCAATGTTTTACAATTCATATTTTAAAAATGGCGGCTGTATAAAATATTTCACCTTGAATTGCATAAAAAGTACAAATGGTAGTAAAATTTATGTTATTGTGTGTTTTTCTGTAAATTTAAATTAAAATTCAACGATGTAAAAATTATGTAAATCGGTCCACAGATAAGCAAGTCAGAGCGATTAAACTGAGGCTATAGTCACGGCCGTACCGCTTCTCCGGAAGCAGTTTGGTTGAGACCCATTGTTGAGTAAAAAAGATGAGGGACAGTGAGTACAAAAAATATGTCATATTATTTATTACTGTGATGTATAATTTACCATTTTGTATATATATCGTATCGTATGTATAATATATGATTATCATATAATAATACATATTATTTAAAGTTTGTAATAAAAAAGGTTACAGTTTTAGAAGCTTTCAACACACTATACTGACACACCATAACCTCAAAGACAACACCACAACAGTAGCTGACAGCTGACGCTGACGGTCACATGACCAAAAAGGGCAACTCTGGCTGGTTGGAGAAAACACTGTTTGACCGGGCGATGTCGAATTGGACCCGCTTTCAGCTAGGGTCGTAAAAAGGACTGTTGAATTGGGCCCGTAGTCAGTTCGGAGGCAGTGTTGAATTGGTCCCATACCTTCACAATCATGACTTACAATTGTCTAACGTCTATTTGTATAATTGAATCGTCTCCTTTTTATAAATCAATACAAATAATCTTGAAGTAATGTGCTCGAAATTATAAATCCCCTGGCCACACGGAAGTTCAGCATATTTTGCTCGTTTATGATTATCGTAGAGGTTTACGGGGATCGTGTTTTAAAATTAACCAATTAAGATAGATATTGACTCTTAACTTTTTCTAAAATTAGAAAAAAGGATCTCTTTGGCTATCTTTTTGCAATTTTTAAATAAAATTTCCAATTTCAGTTATAACTGTCTAAAATCATCTGTTTTTGAGTTTTATGAATGCAGAGGTTTACGGGGATCGTGTTTTAAAACTAAGCACTTAAGATAGAGATTCGCTGTTAACTTTTTATAAAAGTAGAAAAAGGATCTAGCCTGCTATCTTTTTAGAATAAAAAAAATTAATTCCAGCTATAACTGTCTAAAATCTTCTGTTTTTCTCAATTTTTAACTGAAGTTTTCAATTAGTTTTGACGAAACTACCAAAATGAGATTACTAAAGTGTAACTAAGGATATTTAGCACCGTTATTCTTCTTTCATATGACACCTTAGCTTATAGCTCTAGGCTGCATTTAGCAGAATACAACAGGATTCTTAAAAAAAACCCTTACATGTGCATCTAGAAAAACAGATGATTTTAGTCAGTTATAGCTAAGATTAGAAATTTTATTTTTAAATTCTAAAGAGATAGCCGACGAGATAACTTTTCTACTTTTAGAAAAAGTTGAGAGCCAATCTCTATCTTAATTGGTCAGTTTTAAAACAAGATCCCCGTAAACCTGTGCATCTATAAAACTTGCCACTAGAGAAAAACAGATGATTTTAGACAGTTATAACTGAATTTAGAAATTTTATTTAGAAATTCTAAAAACACAGAAGACAAGATCCGTCTTGGTACTTTTAGAAAAAATTAAGAGCCAATATCTATCTTAATTAGTTATTTTTAAAACACGACTCCCGTAAACCTCTGCATCCATAAAACTCACCTAGCACTACGGCCGCGGACGCGAGGCGGCATTCGGGCTCGGGAAGACCGGAGCCTTAAAACATATCCTTTCAGTTACAAAAACAATGTAGTGTTTATACTCATTTTTCTCAGAATTTTCTGCTAAAGACAAAAATGAAAATTTGTTTGATATGAAGTCATACATAAAAAAGTTAGCAGTTATGTATTGGCTGCAGTACTGTCAAACCTGCGCGTGGGCATTGGGGTGTCGGGCCCGGGCGCTTGTGAGTGCGCGTCCGAGAGTCACCCTTCTTCTAATCCGTCAGGTGCCATGGATGGCTGGGTGGACGGACTATAGAAGCTTTCAACACACTATACTGACACACCATAACCTCAAAGACAACACCACAACAGTAGCTGACAGCTGACGCTGACGGTCACATGACCAAAAAGGGCAACTCTGGCTGGTTGGAGAAAACACTGTTTGACCGGGCGATGTCGAATTGGACCCGCTTTCAGCTAGGGTCGTAAAAAGGACTGTTGAATTGGGCCCGTAGTCAGTTCGGAGGCAGTGTTGAATTGGTCCCATACCTTCACAATCATGACTTACAATTGTCTAACGTCTATTTGTATAATTGAATCGTCTCCTTTTTATAAATCAATACAAATAATCTTGAAGTAATGTGCTCGAAATTATAAATCCCCTGGCCACACGGAAGTTCAGCATATTTTGCTCGTTTGAAACTTCACCTTTATATATAAACATAGACTAATATTGTGTGGCTACATTATGTTTGAAATGATTATTGTTATTGTTGTTTGAATTCAATTCATGTGATTTTGTATGCTCTACAGGCTTTAAAAGTTTCAATTATATTCTTATCGGAGAAGAGCGAGTGATTGAATCAATGAATAGCTGTGGTAATAAAAAATAATAGCAAATAAAAAAGAAATGCTAGTAAATGTTTCAGCTAAGAAATATTCTTGTAACTTATTGGGTGAACAGGGTCCAGATCAACTGAAATGTTGGTCGATTTTTAGTAATAATTGAAAAACGAAAGAACAGATTTTTTTATGAAGTTGGTTTGTTTATTTTTTACAGTTTTATTGTATTTATTTGCTTCTATTATGTTATTGTTTTTAATTCTATCGCACATTAAAATCAAAACGAAAGTCTTATCACTTACGAAACAAATGTTTCCAGGCCCGATCACCTAACAAATGATAAATTAAACTAGTCTACTTGTTCGAAAACGAGCAGTTTATTTTGATGCAATACAAAAGTTACATTTAGTTCTAAATCGACGACATCCCACCAATCCAATATTGTGAATATCAGTAATCACCAAAAACTACACGTTACAGCTGTACATTAACTGACGTTTTAATGCTCAACCAAATCCCAATATTATTTTAATGGGAATATTTCAAATTTTATTTGTGTGTAGCGCCCTTATTTTAAGTCCGATTTTCATCAATTTTTTTGCGGAAACAACTACATCAAGCCTTATCCAACAACACAAAAAAAAACTTGAAAATCGGTTGAAAATTGTTGGAGGAGTTCTCTACACAAAAAACCCTAGCGTATAAAATAAGTACTAGTGCATGTGTTGCTCGAAATCGAGCAATTTATTTTATTTTTATACGATACAAATGTTACATTTTGTTGTAAATCAATGACGTCCGACCAATCCATAATAGGCCTATTGTGAATATCTGTAATCACAAAAAATACACGTATTTACAGCTGGACATTAACAGATGTTTAAAATGTTTTATTCAATCCCAATGTTTATTTAAATGGGAAATTATGCGATTTCAATAGTGGATAGTGCCTCTATTTCAGTCCAATTCTTATCAGGTTTTGGCTGAGGAGTTCTCTACACAAGAGAACCCTTAACGTATTAAAGAAGTATAGGTAAATGTAGCCCTACTGGAAGGGGCCCAATTCAACCGCGACCCTTCGGGTTGACGGTAATCCGAATAGGAATGTTTTGACCGTGGGCCCTGTTCACCCGTGTCCTTTTGACCGAATGGAGTCTGTGGAGAAAACACATTTCGATTAAATCACTCATTTTTACATTGATTTAAAATAGGAGAAAACCTGTTTTAGCCGGAAAATAACATTTCGTCAAAACACAGTTTAGCATTAAGTTCATGCCACTATAAATATCTAATTTTTTTTAGAAAACATGTTTTGAATGTTTGCTCCTCGTTTTGTGTTTACATGACATAACTTCACCCTCATATCACTCATAAGTAATATGAGGGTCAATATAAGTTAATTTGATGGTTTGGTGGGGCAAGATGGGGTTAGTATGAAATATTTGTATAGTCAACAAAATTAATTGCATCGTCTTCCATCGGTAGAAACATCATCTATGCCAAGAGCAATGAGCCCTTAGCTCAACCAATAAATACAACCATTCAATAGTGGATCATTCTTTAGAATCTAACGGTAGAAGAAGCATTCTGCGTCGAAGACATGTTAGGACAAGTAATAACTACTCTGCTTTCGTTTATTGGGATTGGGTTTTGATACAGTACTTTACAAATTATTTGACTGTCATAATTTTTTTGCATTGCTTGGATTAATTGACACAATTTACAGTATTTGTTTATTAAATTTTCAAGTCAAATTGTAAAATGTCTTTTATTGTTCTACATATTTATGCGTCTTATGTCTAACTCTGCTTGTAAGTTTACTTTGTTCTTGGATTTGTGGTTGAACTCAGTATAACCGCAGTCTGACTGTTTTCTTGTGCTCCTATTGGCTTGCTATGGTATATTGCGCTCTTTGACAAGCTCAGGATCGATGGGGTAAGATGGGGTAGAGGGTATGTCCCTCGGAAAAAATTCCTCATCTTGTTCCACTCGCGCTTTTTTACTTTAAATTGTCCTTATAAAGTTGCGCATGAACTTAGAGCATTGAAAACCTATGGAAATCAACTATTAAAAAGAAAATTCTCCATTAAAATATAAAGTAACAAAGTAGTATAAAGTATTTATACATAAACTACCCCGTCTTGCCCCACTCTTGCTAAATCAACCTGATTTATGAATAAGTTTGTCCAAATTCCTTAGTCAGTTTAACCCACCGTACTCTATAATGGTTTCTAATAGATGAAAATACAGGTGTTGCGTCCAAGTCCAAGTGTGACAACCGGTTCTGTTACCTCACCTTGTTTTGTGGCGTTTTCAACTTCAACTCCGGGAGGTTCCATTCCAAGATTTTCTATATGAGTTTTAAAACGAATTATACTCTTTGAAATGGTAGGTCTATAGTATTCAACAACACCGAAAGAAAAGTTTTTTCAACAAAAATTGTTGATTAAATAGGTGCTAAATGGATAATGTGTTTGATTTTAACTTCTTCAACAACTTTTTGGACTTTGATAAAAGGCCTGTATAAAAAATCTACAGTATTTTTGCTTTCCACTCATGGGATCAAAGGCTGATATCTTTTTACCGGGAATTGAAATCGGCCCCGTGATAGCCCAGAAAGCTCCTTTAACAACCCACTGAGCTACTTACTGTTCATGGTCAAATTGTAGACGATAATAGTTCCTGTTACTTTCTCCCCCTATATCACAGTATATGGATAATGTATTGTCAGGATGTTAACTGAGCTAGAGAAAGGCTCCAGTGGACCGATTCTTATGTATTTTGGTATGTAGGTCCCAATCCACAATAATTCTTAAGTTTTCGTTCTCTTTTAACATTTTTTATATTTTTAAAGGTGGTTCACCCCCCAAAACTCTAAAAAATTTCACAGAGACTAATTTTTAAAATGGCTCAAAAGATTGTAACTAACAATTTAATGGATTTTCAAAAATATTCTCATCTTAAAACAAACTTTAGTTGTGACTTTAAAAGCTGAAATACCCCTCGTCGCAGCAGACCTGCGTACTCAGCGAATTTCCAAATTAGTAATATTAATTTTGACCAGCTAAACTTGTACATGACGTGCTCATAAATAGGGGGAGTATTTCAGCAAAGACGCCATCTTGATTCTCTCAGTCTCTGATTGGGCCTGATGATGACCGGTGTGACTGGTCGAAATCGATCGCCATTATAAGATCTTTTATATATATTTACCGTCTGTAAACATTTACAGTATAAGTGTAAATATATCGAGTAGTGTTGGAAGACGTTTTATTATTTCAACCTGAAATAGGGAAATAAATGTCTATTCTCCTTAAAATAAATATAGGGAAAGAGTATGCAGGTATGCTGCCATGGGGGACACTAAAAGTAGGTTTTTAGCATAGAAAAAATTTATTTCGACCATATAAAGACATATAGTAAGTTTCATCAATATCTGTCCATAAATAAAAGAGTTTGCCTATTCTCCATATGATTAACATGGGAAAAGAGTATGCAGGTTTGCTGCCATGATAAGTACAAAAACCAAGATTTTTTACCTTAAATGGATGAATATCAACCAAATGAAGCGAAATACCAAGTTTCATCCAAAAATATTGGTTAATAAGTGAAATATTAACACATCCTTATTCTCCATAAGATTAACATTGGAGCCCCAAAAGACAATGTACTGTCTTTAGACTTTGTAGTATCTCGGTAACCAATGGAGATAGAGCAAAGCTTCAAAATACTAAATTGTGTGTTTTTTTGAGCTAAATCCAATGGTCAAAATAAAAATTTAAAATATTTAAAATTTACATATGAAAAATGCAAAAAATCCATTTTTGGGGTACAAAACCCCCCAAAACTACCCCTTCCGGTAGGTCGATATGTCTGGTTTTCGAACTCATCCGAATAAACGTAGGATTACACATCTCTACCAAATTTGGTGTCGATTGGACCATTTTTACGAGAGTTATCGTGTCTAGGGACACATACATATATACATATATATATACATATATATATACATATATATATATAAAAATTTTAATGACTATTATTTTTGGTCTCTGGGCACCTAAAAACGAAAAAGTAACATGGTCCCGGGCTTAGGTCTTACCATGAGACCTACGGTAATAGCTTATTCCCTATGGGAAATTCGCTAAAAAGCTGTGACTTTAGTTGTGAGCTAAAAAAACTAAATAATCCAAAATTCATTATTGTTCTATGTCAAGGGGTTGCGGAGAAAATTAAATATTTCGTTTTTACGGTTAACGCAGTACACGTTGCATATGGCTCCGACGCGCGTAAGGTCGAACTCATATGGCTCAGGTTTCCGACACTATCGACTAAACCACCTACATTGCTGCTTGATGGCTTCTAACACATTTTTCTATTGTTGGGTGAAGGTGTGTGAGTAGTGGCTTTTGGCCACTCCTGGCCCAGGTCAAGGTCAGCGGTTGGAAGTGGCAGGTGTGGGGTTGGAAGTGTGGGGTGGGGGTGACAGTGATGGATGGGTTTGGGAAGTGGGTCAAGGTCATCCGGAGGGGTTTTTAAAAAAGTGGGAGCCGCAGGGGCTCGGTGGGAATGGGGTGGGGCGGCGCCGGGCCGCGGGAGGTTTTAGTTTATTTTTAAAATTAAATCAAAGTCGTGTTCTTGTGCAGAGAGGTGTTGGAGTGCCGTCCACTGGTGAGGGAGTGGTAGACGCCGAAGGTGGTGGCGAAGAGAAGGTAGACGCACAACATGCACAGTACGCATTTGAACAGTTGCAGCAGGCGAACCATCCCTTGTTGATTTTCCGTTTCCAATTGCAGCCTGTTGATCTCTAGTTTGAGTCTGTCCTCTTCCAATTGTGTTTTAAGTGAAAAATCATCCATCATGTTTGTGTGCTTGTTTTAATTTCTGTAGGTGAAACGGGAGCGGTGTTGACGGTCGGAAAGTTGGCGATGAAATGAGAAACGAAGATGAGGACAGGGCATATTTACTGGAAAGTGGTGGGGGGTTAAAAAAAACAGTTGTGTGTCCAATCAAACGTCGTCGTCAGCTGTCGGTGTAGATTTGGAGGATGCAGGAGTGAGTCCTAGCAAACCATCTTCATCTCCACTCTCAACTCTATCGCATGTTGGACAACCGTAAACAAGTTCCAAATTCATAGTGATGCAGTGGAATTTGTCTATAATATCTTCTAAAGTTTCCATTAAATCTTTTAAATCATGTCTTGTTCTAATTATAAAAGTAGATTTCATATGTGGTAGCGGATCGTTGTTCATCGTACGGGAGCCGGGAAACAAATGGCGAGCGTCAGTCAGCGGCCCGCTTATATGCGGGCAAGGGCGGTGGAGGGGGAAGTGGAGGGGTGGTGGCGTGGTGGGGGAAGTGGAGGGGTGGTGGCGTGGTGGGGGAAGTGGAGGGGTGGTGGCGTGGTGGGGGAAGGGTGATATATCCCCATGCGAACCGTTGGCTAGCGCATTTCGCTGCGAAACGCCGTTCGGGTAGGTAGTAGGAGGTGTATTAAGTTAGGAAAACTAATAATGTTTGTAAATTAAATGTTAGGTTTATTTTTAACCAAAGTTTGCATTTCTTGTTCCTTGTTGTCCAAATCAATAATTTTAAGACCATCCGTTGTTTGTTCTTCTTCCCCTGCACTGTGCAAGGATGAAGATGTGAAGGTGACAGAAGAAGATGATGACGATGAAGGTATTGTTGGAGGATTTATAACTTGCACTCCGATGTTGATCCATCTTACAGGATAATTATCCATAAGTATGAGCAGGTTTTGAAATAGGGTTTCCATCTCGTGCTCTTTGGTAACTAAATGTTGAAAAGAAATAAATTTATCATCCATGTTGTTGTCTGTCCAAGTAATGGAATCGGAATGAGAAATGTGTCGAAAGGTCTGTGGAATATATGTTGTAAAATAAGTGGTGGGGGTAATCTCAAGGTCAATCAAATGGAGTTTTAAAAAAGGGCTGCAGTCAGTGACTACAGCTATACATTTGAAGCTTCAACAGGTTCAGAAGACCAATCTGATCTATACTTGCACGCACTTATGATGCATGTACAAAAGTCGTCTTTATAATATGCATTGCACTCTCGACAAATGACAAGTTTTTCCGGATGAAACTTGATACACCTCTGGGGACAGCAAGTGTGGAAGTATCGTGATTTATAAATCTTGAAGGTTCGCAATTTCGGTGGTGGTAGTTGCTTTGTTTGGCATCTGCAGTAACAGGATCCGAAGAATTCGCACTTTGTACAGGCTAATCCGTCTACCATCCATTTTCCTAAATCGGTGCATTTCTGTTCACAACAGTAGCGCGGTGAGTCCTCGTTTTTCTTCTTTTCCATGTTGGCGCTTCTAAGTTTAGGCAAGAAATGAAGTTGTATAGTGTAGGATAGAGTGTTTTATAGATTAAGAAAAGTGGTGGGGGGTAATCTCAAGGTCATCCAAATGGAGTTTTAAAAAAGATCATCTTACAAGTGTAAGATGTATTTATTTAAGATAATGAGTTTTCATCTTCTTTTTCTTTCTTTACATCTTGTTTGTATTTTTCTTGTTCTTCTTTAGCCATAGCGATGAGATCTTCAGTGGATAGTGGATGTACTTCAGGAAATTTTAGAATTAATTTTGGTTGGAATCCCTCTTTAGTTAATACTTGAAGATCGGACGTCATTTGTTCTGCACTTTGATAGTCCTTTCCGTAGATTTTTCCATTAAATTCAATCATCATTCTGTACAACATGGTATTAATAGTTGTTTTCGCTGCGTCAGTTGGAGAGCAAATGATGATTCTGTTAGGTTACACGTTCCTTTTATAGATGCTACAGCGACCACTTGATATTATTTAATATTAGTAATATTTCTGGAACTTAACATTACTTTGAGTAGATGGTGTTGTAGTTGAAGGTTGTGTGGAAACGAATACTTCTTCATTGCAGAACTTTTGTTTAGGAAACATCCTCATGTTGTTAGCGTAAACATCAATATTTAAACGATAACCACCAGCAAGTAAAACTCGCAGTTCATTAGTGAAATCATCGAGTTCTTCAAAAGTTGTAATGGTGGTGGTATCATATGATGCACACTTAACCTTAAGAGACATGTTGTTATTCGTAATAACTGGAGAGCCAACAGAGATGTGTACAGCACGAAAGGTAGTCGTAAACTGATGAGATCCTCAAGAAAATTACGGCCTTTATATACCCTCAAAACTAGGTCAAGGTCATCCAAACGTGCTTTTAAAAAAGCAACATATCAATAGTGCAGAAACACTATTGATATGTTGCCTTTTTCTTATTTTTTTTTATTTTTTTCATTTTTATTTATTTAAAATCAGTTACACACATGTACAACAGCATATATAAATTACAGACTAGTTGCTAATAGGCATAACATGAAGTGTAAGTTCAGTAGAGTTGGTTCCGCTAGGACCGTGGGATGCCAAATAGAGTGCGCCGGGGTGAATCAGTCGTAAATCTTCATTCTGCAGCAGTTGAACAAAGCGTTTGGGAAGAAATACTTGAAATTTCGGTTCATCACCAGGTGTGTAGGGTGCTTCACTCAATGTGCAATTGATGGCGTCTCCAATTGATGTTTCCATCTTCTTAATAGTGTGAATAATGTAATGTTTTTGTTCCTTCAATTCTGAACATTTCTTTGTCGGTAGTATTGTAGATTTAGAATGTTTGTTGAATTGATCAACAAGTGACTGTAGAAAAGTTTGCGATGCCATTATTTTCTTCTTACTATTGTTCGTCTTCTTCTTCTTGTGCTTGCGCGTCAGAGGTGTTGACTCCTCGGAGGTTAGAGTAATACTCATGCATTGTCATAGTGCCGCTCTCGCTTTTATACCCATCGCTTCCCCCACCACTTTGCTGGAGATAGACATTCAAACGATATGCGTTCTTTAAAGCACATTGTGACTGTCGATGTTTAAAGTTTTTAGATGAAACACAGATGTTAGCAAAGTAGCAATAAAAATCTTTCTCCATTTGCACATTTATCACTTCATGGTTTGTATATGCTTGTATCCAATTAGCTTTTTCCAATCCTCTTGTAAAACTAGTTTTGAACTCTTTGCAGAAATGATTCATAATGTGTGGCATCATATTGTAGGTTATAAAACCTTCATCCCATCTTAGATTATGAAAATGTTTCATCAACCATTTGTTTGTTACTTTAGCTTTGGTTGTTAATCTGTTGAACGGCAAAGGAGGCATGAATAAAAAATGATAAACAACAGATGTTATCATATCTAGTACCACTAACTCTTTGATTATAAAATTTCCATCATTACCACGGAATGCCTGAAACTCTATGATACCTCTCTTTACTTCCATTATTTCCGTCTTCTTAGAGAATGAAACTCGTTTATCCATGATGACGTTCAGTAGACAACTGGTATGTCAATGCGGATTGACAGCCTTTTATACTCCAACATTCTTCTTCTTCTTACTTACAATATTCTTTATCTGTTTAATTTGTTGTTGATTGTTGATTGTTAAAACGTGATTCGTTTTCCTTGTTTTCTTGATTTTTTTCTTCATTTAAATTAAAGTTGGTTTGATTGTGGTGTAACTGTCTCCACATCTCTACTTCATGCGGTATCCTATTGAAGATTGAAGTATCTACTGGACCGTATAGGATTGGAACATATGGTTGTTTATCCAATGCATCAATTAAATAATCTTTAATAATTGTACTTGAGAATATTAGCTGTTTTAAATATCTTGTTATAGTACCAGTAGCACAAGTTAAAGCGTAAAACTCTTCTTTTGTCAAATGTATTTTTATATTATATTTAGTTAAATCTCTAAATCGAACTAGTTGTTGACCACGTTGTTTAACAATATCGATTTCAATATTTGATTCAAACAAACCTAGTTTTGTTTTTCTTCCAAACGTATTGTTACTCAAATAGCATTCCAAAAGATGTATATGTTTCATAAAAGATTCCCAAGAAGATTCAGTAAAGTTTACCATTTTAGATCCGTGATTCAAAATAATAGTTGGAGAGTAATCCAATGATTTCATTACTCCAGCAGACACAGTCTTTGTCATACAAGAAGAAATAGGATAAAATATTCGAAGAAATACCTCCATTAAGATGTTGGTAGAAATGTTATCTTCAATTTTCCTTTTCTTTGTTTCTTTTTCAACTTCCTCTTCGTCTGTCTTCTTATGTTTAAACTTGAGGAACTCTTCCATTTCCTGTTCAACTTGTCTTTCTATATCCAAACTATTGTCAGCCATAAGAGGTGTAGTTTCTTCATTAGCACTTGATGTAGTAGAACTCATCTTGCGGACGATGTTACCCATACGACAATCAAAGATGAAATGAATTTCCAGCTCTTCTTTCTCGCTTTTATACTCGCAGATGACCTAGATATTGTTGATCTTTTGTAAAAACCTTACAAATCGTGCAGATGTTGTATTAATCTTTTTTAAAGTACATTCTTCACAATTCCTGTCAGCGGTGTGTAAGTAACTATTTTGTCATGTAGAATTAAACAGTATGCTGAAGTTCCATCTGGTATTTTATCTTCAAATTCCATTTCAATTTTTATATCTACACTTGAAGATTTCACAGATTCATTTTGTTTTGAACAATCGATTACAACAATTGGAGCTTTTGAATAAAATTGTTCTGGTGATAGTAGTGGTGTATTTGTCTTACCATAATATGACGATTGAAATCTTGCATACATGTCATATAGAATGGAATAACGTTTCTTGTCAAATGAAACATTTAAACTGTCATATGGAAAGAACTGAGAGTTTAGAAAAACTTTGCAATTCTTTATCTTGCAATGGTCAAATTGACCAGCGTGCGCAGTTATAACATCTTTTCGTTTAGTCTGAAAACCGACTATTATGTACCTTGCTCGTTCTAAATAAGTAGAGGTTTTAACAGTCCATGTTTGTCTTTCTGTTTGAGGCAATATGGGGTATTCATGAAATTCCCAACTTCTAAATGGTATTACAATATCACGGTCAGATTTTAATTTTTTCAATAATAATACTCGATGTTCATCCGCCAATCTGACATGTGGTACTCTCCATACAACTTTATCCAATTGAAGTTGCCATTCCAAATCGGCATCTTTTGTTCCACTTGGCGCTTGTATTACATCCTTATTCGTTGAAGATCTGAGCAGTACCAGTTCTTGCTTTACATTTATTATTATTCTCTTGTAATCTTCTGCGAATCCCAAAAGCAATCGTAAAGGCACATTAAAATCAAAGTAACCTTTTGAATTAGGAGTAATAGTGTCTTTATCAGGAGTCACCCATCCAGCCGAGATTAAAGAATTCTTTTCGTGGGGTGTTATTGAAGTCAATCCTTTCAAAGTTGTTGATATACCAACTTTTTTTGTTGAATCAACTGTTACTCCAGATATCTCATATCTAATTTCATCAAACAGATATGCCATAGGGTTATTTATAAAAGGAACAGTTGAACCAGATTTTCCATCCAATGTTGTTACTCTTCCTTCGATATATAAATAACTTTCACATGGTAATGTGTAGATATCTTGTTGTTGAATGGGAATCCTTATTTCATCATTATTATTTAATTTTGATGAAGTGTAAGGGTTGTGAGTGTGATATTCTTTCTCCCATAGGGTTTCGTCGAATGTCGGTCCTTGCGCTATATCCAGTATATCCATGGTTGGCAAGTTTTAGTCCGATCTTCTGTAGGAAGCGTATGTTGTCCGGTGTTAACTCGTCGAATGTTGAGGAGCTACTGAGCTCCCGACTCTTCCGTTGTGGTTTAAATGATAATCCCATGTTGACTTTATGTTGCTGCTCTGATATGTAACCGTATAGTTATTGTTTCTCCTCTAAAGTCAACACTAATGCCGTCTTGATCCAATATGTTCAGCACGATGTCTGAAATGAAACTGGTGTTTAACGGTAGGTATATCAGGTTTTGTGGCTTCTCAACTATTTTAAAACCAGGAGCTACTGTGGGGTAAAATGTATGTAATATGTGTTGATTTACTCCATCTCTATATGATCCGTGTATAATATTACACGTTACATCAATACTGTTCACCTTTAATATTGTTACTGTTGTATCGCCAGTATAATCATTTCCAGGGGCTAAAATTCCTTTCTTCTTTGAAAATCCGAGCAAATTGCCGATTGAGTGGTCTAAGCTAAAATCTATATAATACTTTGAAGTTATTTCTGCTTTTAATGTATTATTATTACCTTTTATAGAAATATTTTCTTCTCCAAGTTTCTTTTGTAATACTTGGTTTATATCGTCTATTTCATATGCTCCTGTAGATAATGGAATTATTTTCAATTGTGAATAATTTCCTTTTTCATCTTTACTCTCATAATAATGTAGTAAATTATTTTTTCCTTCTGTAACATTGGGAATTGAATTGTATGTTGTCAAATCCAATAATGCTGCTTCCCATAGTTTGTCCGTAGATAAACGTAACGCTGGGAAAAGTGTACTTTTCAATGTTGACGAATTTCCGCTCAGCGACACTGTATACGATGACATCTTAAAGCTGACTGACGCTCTTCGCTAGGAACTCTAAACATAAATGTCCGCATATTTCTGTATTGCTAGGTTGCTCTCTTTTGTAGTTGTAGAATATATTCTTGGAGTCCCGAAAATAATGTTGAAGTTCTTTTGGTGGCGGTAAATTTCCAAAACTATCAAAGTAGTAAACATTTTCTCCAAGTTTTTTATAACATACCCAATGAGTACCTGGTCCATAATTAGAGTCTAAGTTTACTATTCCAGTTTCATTTTTCCACACTCTATTTGGTAATGTATCTTTCATAAAAACTCCTCTGAAGAATGGTATTCTTAAACATTTTACATATTTTGACAATTGATAGTTTGTTAATGCTTCATTTGGAATTATCAATTTATTCTTCTCATTTAATACACACGGTACGGTCTTAAGTAAAGGCCCGATCCGTTTTTTACCATTGACCATATGGATGTTTTCTTGACTTTCCTTTTAGGGTTAGTGCGACGTCTTCTTTTGATGTTCCCGCCTCTTTTTGCAGCTTCTTTTTTACTAGGTCTTCTCCCGCGTCGTCTTCCACCACCAAACTTAGCTTTCGTCTTCATGGCTGTTGTCACTGCCCAAGCTGCTGCTTTTTCCGCAATACTGGCGTCACTTGATTTAACCCTTTGCCAAGCTTTTTCCGCTAGGGCTCTATCCGCTATTGATCTATTTGTTGAATCTGCAAACTTGGAATACGCTATATCGTGTTCTTTGCAAGCTTGATCTAATTTATTAATTCCAGGATCTCCTCTTGCCAAACGTTTTGCCAACTTAGTTCCGGGTCCACAATATTGATAGCCTCCGGGCAGATGAAATTCATATGGTAAAGCGTCTATTGCTCGATTTAGAACAGCACCAACAGGAATCCGTCTTAGCAGGGATAACGCAGCTGATGTTATACCACGTCCTTTCTTGACGCTGTCTTGACGACGACTGAGCGGTGCAGTCTTCATTGTGTCGTCTTATACAACCGGCGTGTTTACTCTACGAGATGCTTTACATGAATGAATAACTTGTGCACAATTTTTATATTTAAATACTTAATTATTCAAATTAATTATATACTGATTTATGATTCTATTTTTAATCCAAACTTCTCGTTCATCGGGTTGAATCACCACATGACTCGTTGTACTAGCTATATGATTGTGGGTATCAATAATTAAATTGCCTACTAATTTTATTAAACAATCTAAAGTTACAGCATCTTTCGGATGTTGAGGATCGTGTAACTGCATAATACGTTTATCATTACACGTGTAAGCGGTGGAATCACTTTTTGATGTTGTTATGACTTGTCCAATAGTAGCGGCATCATTGAAATCTTCACCTGGTGAAACATTAATTATTTTCTTCATTTTAGCATCAAATTTGGTTCCATTGCGTTCATTCCAAGTTATTGTTTGTTTCACTGTAACACAATCATTTTCTTCATAACCAGGTATAATATTTTTTATTCTTCTATTATGACCTTCGTATGTACCTAATAAAGGACCTTTTGCAATTAATGTTTGTGCCATTAAAGGTACATCCGAACTTTTTTCACCAAATCTTCCATTTGTTATTCTTTTACCTCCCACATCCCATTTATCATTACTTCCTTGCATTAAATCAAACTTTTCATTTCCATGTATAAATGTATCTCCTCGCTTTAGCACGGCATCTTCATGTTTTACAAAATTCGATGTTCCCCTTTTGATTTCTTTAGATAATTGTTCCATAGTAACACCGTCTTTCGGTTTAGAACCAAACTTTACATTTGACAACACTTTTCCATGACAATCGATTTCATCAGCATTTTGTAAAATACAGTTGTCCTTGATGTATTTCAGGTTTACAGCATCGCCGTCTTCCTTTGGGTATCCAATGTCATTTATAATAAATTTATAAAAAGAAAATCCGTGTTGAGTCTTTTCCGGTATAATAGAATGTAAATATTCTTTATTAACTGAATCTTTATCGTTTTTTGGATTTGCCACGTTGGTTATTCTATGATTCCCAGCATCATATGTCTGTCCATCTTTTAAATTATTACCCCATTGCAATTTTAAAGTATTTAAAAGTTCAGATGATAAATACTCTTTAGTAATTGCATCAGAACTGTCAGTTGGTTTACCAACATTAATTATTCTATGTGATTTAACATCATAAGTATTCTTGTTTAATTTCAATGATGTTGAAGTTGCTTCTTTTACTGTTTTTAAATTTGCTCCATCTGTATCTTCTTCTGGGTCTTTAACAAATTTTAGACGTTTGTTACTCATATCATAGTCACCTTCAGGTGTTTGCGGCAATCCACTTCTTTTTCTGTTTTCTCCTCCTTGTACTCCTAGCCCGGAGTACCGTCCGAACTTGTCAACGCTCATGATTGAACTGATCCACTGTATGCTCAGTGCTCTCTTATATATCCGTGATGATTTATACAATTATTCCACGATTTCGAAGTTCGTCAACTAAAGCCACCCATTCATTATTTAAACCTGTATGACCAGCTTCCATGGCTTCATGTAATAGTCTCATTCTATCAACCAATTTATTTATATCATTATAGTAAATCACATTTGTATTATATAGGTTTTTCATTAAACCTTTACCAGACGTCGAAGTTTCTCCTTTTTTCTTTTTACCATATTCATCCATAAGTGATAAGTCCATAAGTGATAAAGACTTCCTCTTTAGCGGTTTCTTCAAAGCGGGCGCAGTTCGTAATGTTGGTAGTTTTCTCAGCGGAAACAATCTTTTTATTACAACTGTATATTTAGTTGCGCGTGTTCTATTTATCATTGAATCTTTGGAGTAATTCTTCTTATGAGCATTAGTATTTTGCAAAATTTCTTTAAAAGTATTTAAATCTTGTACCGTATATTTTATAGGTATATTTTTAAAAATCAGTTCAAATAATCCTTTTGTTCCTTTATATTTATGCTCACCAATAACAATGTCATCATCTTCAGTCAAATGTACTTTTGAATCTCCTATTTTTAATTCATTTCCATCAATTCTTGCTCCATATACATGTGACTTGTGTAGTTTTGGGTTTGCTTTTATTTCATGTAACATCTTCATGGTATACTTTCTTCCAAGAGGTCCTTGTTGCAATATATCACTACTTAATTTTGTTAGATTTGGAATTGATTGTTCTGCTTCAGGTATATGTTGTTCTTGTTCTTCTTCTTTTTGAACATTTATTTCTGGTTCTTCTTCTCTTGTTTCTTCTTCTTCTTTTTGAGAAACTTCACTATCACTTGTGTAAGAATCATCATCTTCTTCCTTTTTTAAACTCTTTACTTCAAATTTGGAAACAGGTAGCAAAACATCTCCTTCATAATGAGGTTTACCAATAGTTTCTGTTATCTGTTTTAAAGGTTCTGTAATAGGCTTAAATGTAGTCTCCAGGAATTCTTCTCTTTCATTCAAACCCATTCTTAATGCTCGATTTTTAAGTCTAATCGAGTCACTCAGTGATTTTATTTCTTTTAATAGTTTTTCTTGGTTCACCATGTTT